>UESW01002558.1:37443-114971 GCA_900491605.1 Calamus simplicifolius | reverse complement strand
TTTTCCTTGTATTACACCATCAATTGATCAATTATACTCATAATTATACTCAATTGAATCTAATTGTGTCAATTAAACGATTTCCCTAATTTCAAAACCACAATGTCCTTAATCCTAAATTCAGTTCATCTAATTAACGGCCTATTTCACCTTCCTTTCAACTTTAATCTAACTGGATTGGCCAATTTTGAGTTCAATAGATGAGACCTCCACCAGTTTTCGCAACTTCTGTAAACCAGCTAAGCCAAATCTTTTAGTTTAGCCTAGTTCACTAATCCCACTCCAGATATTCCTTAATTGACCTTGTTTTCTTCCTTTCCTCCTATCCGATTAGTGCTCCATGGATCCAATTAAACTTCATCATGCCCAATTCAACTAAATTTTCATACTTGCAACTTGATTGGATTCAAAAGAATTCAATTTTAAGCATAATTAATATATTTTAAAAAAATGACAAATAAGCTCGAATGCACCCGTCTCATATAAAATTAGTCAAAAAAATTTACAAATCCACACAAAAATAAAAAAAGAAGTGAAAATAATATTTATATCTGAATTTTTTGGATTTTAACCAATCCTTCTACCAAAAACAAAAGGAAACAATGAATTCTTGGAGGGAGCATCGAAGCCATTAAATTCCCAATTTTTGAATTCCTGATTCATGGCTCACTCTTATTATGCTAATTAATATATCACTGAGCATTATCTCAATCCTTCTCCAAGTTAAAAAAAGTTAAAGGCTAAACTATATTTTTGACCTTCAAACTTAGGGATGTGCCACTTTAGTCCCGAACTTCAAAAAGTTACAAAGCTAATTTTAAACTTTATTTTTTTTATTTCTATTTGATTCTTGCCATTAAAACTAGGTAATACCGAAACAAATTGCCTACGTAGCATTTCATGTGTCTCCATCTCGTTGTGACGTAAAAGAGAGAAAAAGAGAAGGAAGCAACATCCTTCTGCTGCCCCCATGGTGCACGATAAGGGGACAGGGCCTTCCATAGCCCCTTCCACGGGAGGGGCTTCCTCCCCTTACACTCTCCCTTCTCTTTCTCTCTCTTACGTGGCGATGAGATGGAGACACGTAGAATGCTGCGTAGGCAATTTTGGTTATGGCATTACCCTATTTTAACGGTAGAGATCAAACAGAAACATAAAACGAAGTTTAGAATAAATTTGTAATATTTTGAAGTTCAGAAACTAAAGTAATATACCACCCTGAGTTCAAGGTTCAAAAATATAGTTTAAGTCAAAATTGACCCACTACTTCAACCTCTACATATAGCCCATGAGAGAAAATAATTGGACTTCTTTTATTTAGATCCTTTCTTCATCTCTCTTAGCTATCTCTTCTAGCTTTAGGGCTACCCTTGGCCCTATGTTCTTTATCATCCTTTCTTCTTCCTCCTCAATTAAGCTCATTTTGGAAGATATTCCCTCGGAAGTGGGTTCTTAGGAAGTAGGTTGCTAAAAAAAGGGCTTTGGTATATCTGATTAGCCATGGAAAAGAGGCTCAAGAATTTATTTTCTTAAATAACTTATATTTATTTGGTCACTTCAATAATACTATATATGCCAATTAGCATAAGATATAAGTTATTTTTTCTTTTTTCTTTTGCTATTTGGTCTAAGTGGTCCTTTTGTTTAGGAAGCATTAATACAACTTTCAGCTTATGGTATTGTGACTTTTTCATATTATTTATCATAGCTACATGCTATATGGATATGAAAAGTGGCTTCGCATAAAAGGAATTTTTTTTTTTTCATCTCACACATTTGAAAACTCTAACCAAATGAGATGCATTTTTTTACTTTTCTATTAAACTCTATATTTGATGGCTACAATTGCCTCCAAACAAAGAAGCTATTAATGTATGGATCCAAGTCAAAGGGCATAACTAAAATATTAGGTCCAAGGAAATCAAAAGCTAGTAGGAGCCCAAGCTCCCTTTAGAGTCTCGCTCAAGAAGAATATCATGTAAGAGAATGCGAAACACCACAAGAGAATAATTCCCTTCTCTTTATTCTTTGTTTTTGCTTGAATCTTAAAATCTTGAATGATAGAATATAACCTTGCTTTAATATAATGAAATTTGCCTTCAGATGATAACTTAGCTTGGCCTTTTTTCTATTGTCTATTTATTTTTGATTTGTAAAGTTATAAATTTTTGTTTTCTTTTAAAAACTAAGCATCTTAGTCAGTAGCACGTGCAAAACAAATCGTGCTCAATAATCTCTTCCCATTAAATAAGGTATGTCCATGCCGAGTTAAATCTTTTAATCCTTTTATTTATTGTTATCCCATAAATAATCTCCAATGGGAATGAGAATTTTGAAGTAGTTGAGTTCATGACATTATTGCAGTCCACTCATTGAACTATTAGGTGTGGTGGGCTTGAGCAACTTAAATCAGGGATGCTCGTTATGCATTCATGTAACTTGCATCACCCAAAATTTGGGTAGCCTGAAAGATTTCCCAAGGGACTCGAAGTGTTTGATGCATGTAAGCTGAGAATGTTGAACAATTTATTGCCCGCTCAAATCTACCGATCATCCAAAGAAAAGCAGCGTATGACGAGTGGATTGCACACCATGTGTCACATTATTAAATGAGGACTTTTTTTGCTTCTCTAATCAAAAATAGTATGGCATCTTAGAAAACTCGAAGGTCATGTTTGGTTCAATCAATCCCATATCCCCACCTTACAAGCAATGAAATTTTCATCAATTAAATTATCTCGCACAACATTTTACCATGAGATTCTCAGGTCTATGAAATTATTGCATTTGATTCAGAAACTCGAATTACTGAAATTCTTTGAAATTTAAGTAAAATTTTAAAAATAATGTTAATTTTCACAAACACATACAAATAAAGATCTAAATCAGTTTTGTTTTGACTTCCTTGACCTGTAGACCCAAGTTCCAACAATAAATATGTCAATGATTTATGTAAAATTGAAATAATTTTAAGATAAGAATAATTATCGTTTGTTTTTGATAATTCATTATTTATCAATAAATTAAGGGATATGACCTTATCCTTTTAATTATGTATTTATTAAGGAATAACAATATTAGGATTTAATTTATATTTTGTAAAGGAGACGGGATAGTCAAATATCGTTATTTGTTTATTTTGAATTAAGATATAAAATGTTATCCTAATATTTTTATTGATCAACTTCTTCATTGACAAATAAGGATATTTGAATTTAATTGCATATTTTATATAAGAATAGGAAAAATCATAATTATCGTTATTCTTTAATTATTTCATGAGTCTATTGATGAACAAGATATTTATTGTTAACCTAATTCTTATAGTAAAGTAGTAGGCTATTTGAAATCATTCTTTTTTTAATTATTTTATTTTTCTATTGAGGTATAATTGTAGTTATTTAAGCAAATTCATTTTTAAAGAATTTAGATAAGAGATATTATCCTTGTTCTACTATTAGTTTACTTCCTGAGTGAAGCACAAGGAAAATTATAATTAGCCTTATTCTTTTATTGAAGCAAAAAGTATGTGGCATTATTATAATGATTTTATTATTAGCATTATTATTGAAGAATAAAGATATTTTATTTTAACCTTGTATTTTTATTTATGAATAGCGAAACTTGAATTGTCTTTATTCTTTAATTATGAAATAATGATATTTATATTTAACCTAATTCTTGGTTCTATTATTATTTATGTTATTATTATATTTTTAATAAAAGCACATGAATATTTGTGTTACAGTGCATTTCTCATTATCATGGTGTATGATCGATAAAATAGTTAAAACACAAAAATAATGGCCGATATCTCATTATCTTTATACAAATATATGATTATTTATAATATCTCTGTTCTTTGGTAAAGAAGTAAAAGAATAAATATATAAGGATAATTTTAAGTATTCAAGTATCTTAATAAAAGATGATGGTTAACTATAATTATTTTATTTCTCAAAAGAAGCAAAATATTTAAATCATTAGGTATATGGATATATTCAATTAATGCTCAAGCATATTTCTCTCTTAGTAATTTTCTCTCTTTGTTGACAGGACCTAGAATGAAGCTCTCATCATCAATCAAAGATGGCAAATAAGAGATAATACCTTGGTGCAATGTCATCGGAAGCCACAAGGAAGGAGACGATGCCTGCATCGATCAAAGAGGCTAGAATAGATATCTTGCGACATTGACCTCTCTCGGATGATTGAATATGGCTGAATTATGGCAGGTGCTACAAGTTCCTACCATGGCTAGTTTTTGGTGGCAAGCTTAGCTTTTGATTTGAGAAAAGATGTTCTTCCTCTATCGAGTTTTTTAGTGAGGAAAGAAGCTACTGAGCTTTTTTGTTTGAGAATTTCAGTGTTAAATTCCCATCATTTGGTAATTACACAAAACCCTTCCATTGATAGTAATTATATTGCTAAGTTTTGTGGCAATATGATTCTCATAGGTGAATTAAATGCTCAAGCAAATGCCTAGGTTGATTAAACTAAATGTTGGGATTTTAAAATATTCTTATAAGATGCCTAAAAATATTTAAGGATTTCAGGAATCAAATAGGCTCAAAGGTGCATTAAATACACTATCTGGTATTAATTGACCCAGTTTATATAGTGGGGTTTGGATTGATGTTTCACGGCTTAACACTGTACCGACTAAAAATCTCAGTCCAACTTTGAGAGCTGCTATATTTATCCTCTCTCCTCTTAATCTATCTTGGGATGATGACTTTTTGAACTTAGAAGCAATGGGAAGCAACCTAGGAGTTGCCAGTAGTTGCAAGAAAGTGAGTTTCAACTCATACCTTACGATTCCTTTCCCTTCTTTTATCTTCTATCTATTAAATTTTAATGAGGCCTGGGCCATTGCAGATCATTCCATCACTCTCTTCTAGATCTCTATGATCATTTGAAGCTAAAATTGTAGAGGGGCAGCCAAACCTTTTTTAATTATGTTGAACAATCGATTAGATTGTATGATCCGAACATTAAAGTGCACCACCTATGTGGCACTTTTAGAATATATTTATCCCCTGATCAGTTGGACCGTCAGGTGTACAAAGTTTTGAACCTTAAGGTAGTGTTTGAAATAGGGGATAAGAGGGGATATCCCCTGGATATCCCCTCTTATTCCCAAAAGTATAAGGGATAGCTGGGAATAAAGTTAACTGAAGGGATAATCCATGGTTAACCATGGTTAACCATGAGATATCCCCTCAATTTATTCCTTAGAGAATGCAGGAATAGCTGGTTATCCTCCAAATAAAAGTAAAAAAAAGTTATCCTATGGATTTACCTTTTTGCATTTGATATGATCAATGGGATAGTCAAGAGATATCCCTAGGAATAGCCAGGGGATAAACTCTATCCCGTACACTTATCCATGGATAATATTTTTTCTATCAAACACTACCTAAGATAGTGTTTGAAATAGGGGATAAGAGGGGATATCCCCTCTTATTCCCAAAAGCCATAACTATAAGGGATAGATGTGAATAAAGTTAACCAAAGGAATAATCCATGGTTAACCATGGTTAACCATGGGATATCCCCTCAATTTATTCCCTAGAAAATGCAGGAATAGCTAGTTATCCCTCCAAATAAGAGTAAAAAAAAGTTATCCTATGAATTTACCTTTTTGCATTTGATATGATCAATGGGATAGCCAAGGATATCACTAGGGATAGCCAGGGAACAAACTCTATCCCGTACACTTATCCATGAATAATATTTTTTCTATCAAACACTATCTAAGTTCTCTGCTTCCTTTGATTTTGAAACCTTAGTTTCTTGCTTTGAGAGAATGCAAGAGAGTAAGAGAGGGTAGTAAGAAATCAGAAATCNACAAACGGGCGATCATACAATTCTTGAATGAGTCAGCCCAGATACATCAGAAAATAAGATCTGCTGCAGAAGGATAGGACAGGGGTCGCCTGGCTTCCAAATCCATGGACCCGCATGCTGAGCAGCAAAGGTAGCCACCCAGTCCGCCGCCGAGTTGGCCTCACGATAAATGTGGCGGATCTGGACAGAAACAACCTCCCGCAACATAGACCAACAATCCCTCAAAATCGGATTTGAGGGACAATATAAGCAGCTTTCCTTCAATAACCAAGAAATGACAGTAATAGAATCCCCCTCAATCATAATCCTATAAGCATGGAAAATCCTGACAGCATACGAAAGACCCGCCCAAGCAGCACAGAGCTCCGTCATAGGAACTGTTGAGTCCAGGGAACCAAAGCCTCCCGCCGCCAAAAGATCACCCATCGGTCCCCGAATGATGAAAGCAGATCCAGCAGCTCTATCCCGGACACTCCCATCAAAGTTAATTTTGACATACCCTGAAGGGGGGCTCCCAAGAGAAGAAAACCGTACGCCGGTTCGCTGTCGAGACAGCAGGGGAACCCAGAGGCCAGAGGAGTCAAAATCAACATCATTAAAGCCACGGGCACAGTCCGAAGCCAATAATCTAATCTGTCTCACAATCCTGTGATAAGAAAATCTGTCATTGGAGAATATGATCTGATTCCTCGACAGCCATATATAATAAGCAGTGACAGACCATAGACCACGCTTACTCAAAGGACCGCACCGGATGTCCTAAAAGAAAGATGATCGCGAGAAAGCCATAGCATCCAGGTTCCTAGGATAGCCCATAAGAACCCATATCCTTCTCGCTCTGGAACAGAGAAATATAGCATGGTCCACAGATTCCTCCACCTGACTATACAGAGGACAAATCGGCTAAATAGACAGACCCCTTCGAGATAGAAGGAGGCAAGTAGAAAGGTAATCCCAATGAATAGCTGAACCCTGGGGAGAACAGGAAGCTTCCAAATCCAGACTGCATCCTCCGTATGCTGAGCCTGCGGCCTGAATATGTCCATAAGATCCCTAATTGGGGCCTTGGGAAGACAAGATCGCTGCCAAACCCTAGAATCAGCAGAGCAACTAGGTAAAAGAAGCAACGAGAGAATCCGACGAGAAAGCTCCTCCTCGAAAAAGCGGGTCACAGTGGGAATGTGCCATGAGTGGGGGTTTAAGGAAATCAAATCCTTAACCCTAAGATTGGGGGGAACATCCATATTGATAAAGGAGGGCCACCGCATAAGAGGGAGCTCGGAAATCCAGGTATCATTGACGACATCAATCGAAAAACCATCACCAATCATCCAAGAGATGTTGTGCAGAATAGCCTGACTATGTCTACAAATCTCCTTCCAATAGGATGAAGATCCCCGGGGCGGCATAATAATCGAACCAGAAACCCAATCACCGTATCTCGCATGCATCATAGAACTCCATAAGCTCTGAGGCTCCAGAAGGAAGCGCGAGGCATGTTTAGCAAGAAGAGCTTCTCTTCTAACAATCAAAGACTGAATCCCCAGACCACCTTCATTAATAGGCATGCAAACCCTGTCCCAGGATAATAGGTGAATACCATGTCCCTCCTGCATAGAAGCCCAAAGAAAATCTTTGAAGCATCTCTCAATCCTCCTCAGACAAGTGATCGGCATGACAGCATTCGAAAGGAGATACACAGGAAGAGAAGAAAGGACAGAACGAATGATGGTGACCCTAGCCATCATGTAAAGACTGGTCACCTGCCACCCCTCAATACGCTGGCGAACCCGTCTCTTAATCTCTACATAGTCAGAACAGCAAGCCCGTCTGCCAGTAATGGGGATCCCCAAATACATAAAATGGTCCATCAGAGAAGTGATACCTGATAACTCCATAATGGCATCCCTAGTAGATCTAGGGATCTTTGGGCTGAAGCAGATAGATGACTTAAGAAAATTAACCCTCTGACCCGATGCCTGACAATAACGCTGCAGAATAGAATGAAAAGAAGCAGCATTATCAATGGAAGCCTGCCCCAAAGAATACAATCATTAGCGAAAAGAAGATGAGAAATCAAAGGGCCCTCTCTCCCAGCCATGAACAGGACAATCCAACGCTCCTGCTGAGCCAGATGAAAAGCACGAGAAAGATCGTCCGCAACAAGAATAAATAACAAGGGGGATAAAGGGCACCCCTGTCTCAATCCCACAGAAGAGTAGAAAAACTCAGTTGGGCTCCCATTGATGAGCAGAGAAAAGGAAGGCCTCAGAATACAAGCCATAATTCACTCAATAAAAAGATCATCAAACCCAAACTCCTAAAGAGAGCGCTTCAAAAAGGCCCAGCTCAGTCTATCATAAGCTCTCTCCATATCAAGCTTCACCGCCATGAGACTCCTTCTCACTGGGGCTCTTTGAAGATCATGCATGAATTCCTGAGCAATGAGGACGTTATCCGAAATAGAACGCCCTCGAATAAAAGCCCCCTGCTCTATAGAAATAAGACGGGGGATCACAAGCCGAAGACGGCCAACCAAGAGGTGAGCACAAACTTTATACAGAGTAGTGCAAAGGCTGATAGGTCTGAAATGCTGCGGAAGAGAGGCGTCGGACCGCTTGGGCACCAATGTGACAAAGTCCGGTTCCATTCCAAGGGAATTTGCTTCAATTAGAAGACAATTTGAATCGTCTGAATCACCTCTTGACCAACTATATCCCAATAGTTGCAATAAAATAGAGGCAGAAATCCATCAGGCCCAGAGGCCTTATCCGGACCAAGCTCCCATAGGGCCACCCGAATCTCCTCAGCAGTGATCGGTCTACACTGTTTTTCATTTTCCTGTGAAGATACCCTTCTGGAATCAGGAACCCTGACCACCGGATCCCCATCACCAGTGGAATCAGCCCATCTAGATTGAAAGAATGGAGAAGCATATCCCGAATAGAATGGTGATCCTCCTGACCATACCCCTCTGCATCAACAAGTCTCCGAATCCTGTTCACGGCCCGACGCTTTAAGGTAGCCTGATAAAGAATCTGGTATTACGATCCCCCTCACAAATCTACTGAAGCCTAGACCTCTGTCTCCAGTACATCTCCTGCTGGCAAGCAGAGAGTGATGACGAGCAAGCAAATCCCATAGAGAGAAAAGGTCCGAATCCACCAGAAATCCCTCCAGGTCCTCCTTCCCCTGCAGAGCAGTAATATCGGCTTCCACCAGATCAATCTGTCTATCCAAATTCCCCACTTCAATCCTATTCCATTTGGAAAGACGGTGTCTGGCCAGCATCATACGACGAGAAAGACGATAAATAGCATTGCCCCTAATAGGAAGATGCCAAATTTGAGTAATAATGGACCGAGCCCCAGAATGGACTGTCCAGAAATGCTCAAATCTAAACTGTCTACGCTGATACTGATCAACCTCAGTAGAAATCAAAATGGGGTAGTGGTCTGAAGCAATCCTGGGCAGGTGAGATACTGAAGCCGCGGATGCTTATGAAGCCACTGGGCCGTAGCCAAAGCTCTGTCAAGTCTCTCCCAAACACGAGCTGAGCCCTGACGATTATTACACCAAGTAAATTGGGTCCCAGAATAGCCCAGATCCAACAATCCAGAGGACCCTATAAAAGATTTAAATTCATTAATATCAGCTAAAGCCGAAACCGTCTGCCCCCACATTTTTCATTGGCCTCAGTGATACAGTTAAAATCTTCCGCAACAATGGTAGGGAGACCTTGACCAAGGAGGGAAAGCAGCTCAGCCCAAAGGATCCGCCTCTCTCTGTAATCTGTGCTGTCATAAACAGCCGACAACAGCCAGGGGTCAGAGGACCCCACAGAGATAAGAAGACCAATCTGCTGGTTACACTGATAAAAAGCCTCAACCGAAACAGCAGAATCACGCCAGATGGCCAATATACCCCCAGACATACCTTCAGCCTCCACCGCATACGAAGACCATGACCGGGAAATCTGTCTCCGAAGCCGGGCCAAAGTATCACCAGACAACCTAGTTTCCAACAGAACATATATATCAAAATTATATAATTGCATCAATCTATTAAACGAGGATCGAAAGGAAGGCTTTCGAGCTCCTCGAGCATTCCATATTAGAATCTTCATTTAATACTAAAGGAAACTGGGACCCCTCCCTAGTCCTCCACCATAACCATATCAGGAAGGCACTCACTAGCAAGGGTGACCCCATCAGTCATCATTAAAGAATCAGCCTTCAGTCCATCCGAAACAACGTCTAAAATAGCAGGCCGAATAGACTGCGCCGATGATAGTGAGTCTGAGTGCCGACCCATAGTTTCTTCAACTGATTCCTCCACAGTCAAGCCGACATTCATTTCAGCGCTGGGCTGACTCACCTCCTGACCATCTTCATGAGAGCAAGGTGGTAGTGACAGATTGGCTGAAAATAATGAGCCGCCTCGATACTTTTTGGCAAAGGAACTTTACCTTTGCCCTTCTTTTAACAACTTTGGCAAAGGAACTTTTTAATCAACAGGTCTAGCCCTTTTCAGGGGGCCAGGAAAAGCATCCCCACTGCCCTGATCACTGCCACAAACCAAACCCAATCTATAAGAGGCAAAAGGGTTTGCATTTGACTGATCAAGAGTGGACCCAACTTCAGCAGTGCTCTTCAAATTACCCAGCACCTTAACCTTCTCAGGAGCTACAGGACCGGCACGGGAAGCAAAAATCGGCACGGCCTTAAGAACTGAAGAGGGCACAATCTTCCCCTTCTGCACCTCACCACCAGAGCCAGTCGAGCCTTGATCAGAGACAATCACCATCTTCAACAGCGGGAGCACTTTCCGACGAGCAACCTTAACCGGCAAACTCCACACGTCTGACTCGCCAGCCGCCGAGCGATGCTTCTCCTGATTCAGCTAGGACGCAGAATCACTACCAGAAGCATGCTTCAGATTAGGCTTCTTCCTCACCTCCCTCATAGCACCAGGGACATCCCGTCGTTGACGAACAGCAGATAACCAAGATCCAAAAACAAGGGACAAAGATTCAGCCTCCTTGCACGACCCAGCCGGCACAGAGCAAGGCCCCTCCAAGTGAAGCGATCCACAGCTAGAGCAGTATCATTCCAGAAATTCATAAACAAATTGTTGCCAAAAGGGAAGGTTGATGCCCTGTACACGTGTTCCCGACCGAAGAGGACGTCGGAGATCCACCCACAGACAAATTCTGGCAAATCCTCCTCTGCTTTTGGCCAAAGTCGACGTATCAACACAGTGGAATTGGCCTGCAGACTCAGTGATCACCCTGAGGAAGTCCTCCTTCCAAAATTCCAATGGAAGGTTCGATAATCGTAGCCAGACCAGGGCAAAGGGGGTGGCATCCACAGTCAGAACGAACTCCGGCTTCTACCGTTCCATTCCGATAATCTGCCCGTTAATGACCCATGGACGATTCATCACCAGTTCAGCAGCATTCGGGTCTTCAAAACGGAATATGTGGCATCGAAATGCCAAGCTAATAGGCTTAATTTCTCTCTGAATTTCGGCACGGCGAAACTCCCTGACAAACACCTCCGCCGGAACCCATTTCTGGAACGATTGAGCAATGATAGCTCGCACCTGCCATTCCACCATCTCAGTCTTCAGCTCATCCACCGGAACATTAACCACCTCCAGAAACATGGACTCCAGCCTCGCAACTTCAGCCGGCGACGGAGACGACGATACCCAGAAGAACCCAGCCGTGCCCGTCTTCTACCCAGCAGCACAAACACCCACATCCCCATCAGGCGCCATAGAAGGCTAGGGGATAACAAAAGAAGGGACCTCCTAAAGAGCCGCAGCCGAAGGCGAAGACAATCACCGAAGATCACAACAGACAGGGGCCGCGCACAATCTTAAAGATAACCAACAAACAGGCAGACGCCGGAGCACTCGCTCGCACGAAACGAGGCATATTTATAGAGGTAGTATAGATAGGACGAGCAGCCAATACTTACATGCCATGTATCCAGCCTTCATATACCTCGTTCCTTGGGGTGCTACATCTCTGATCTAATATTTTATATTTATTTATATAGTATTTTATTTATCATTATATACATATTTATTAGTTCAGGCTAGCGGTTTATTTTGATCATGTTATCATTTATTTTATAAGATGAGTGCTTGCCATCTTCTCTAAAAAAGTTAATATTTATTTTCATCGTATTTATATTTATTTTTTAACTCATTATAGTTTACGTCATTATATTTTTTTTAAAGTAGCTAATGGTGGCTAATGAGTGTCTTTGAGATCCATATAAATTTATTGGCGAAGGCAACGGCTAGATTTGAGCTTGATTACATGCAAATGTAATAAGTCATATATATATATATATATATATATATATATATATATATATAGAGGGGGGGGTTAAACTTTGCTATATTTGATTGTAACTAAGTCTAGTTACCTTCCTGACCATTGGATTTATATAGTTTACAAATCTCAAAGATAAAAAAGGTAAAAAAGATGGGATGACTTTGAAATATATTTAGATCCAAGAATAGAAGAGGTGATTAGATTCTAAACTTGGCTGCATTTGAATATAATTAAGTCCAACTCTCTCTCTATATATATTCTTGTGCTACTATATCATATTCCTGTGCTATTATATCATATTCCTATATTACTATAATATATCATTGTGTTATTATATTATATTCTTTTTCTACCATATCATATGTATTCTTGGGTTGTGATACCGTATCCCTATGCTACTATATCAAATTACTATCATATCTCTATACAATTGTATCGTATCTTTGTGCTAGCATATGTCATATACATCGCTATGCTACTATATTATATTTGTGTTACTATATCATATATCTATATTACCATATGATATGTTTTCTTATTAGTTATGCGGGATGTATTATCCTGTCTCATAAGTACCTTTCTCTTTTTTAAAATAGCTAATGGTGGTTAACAAATAACTTTTTATCTTTAAAATTCAAGCAGATTTAATGGTAAGAGAGGCGGACAAATTAGACTTGATTATATGCTAATGTAGTTAAATCTCTCTCTATTAAGATTTGTATATCGAGAATTAGTACCGTTTCGATACTCAACTGTTCAATATGAAGCATTTCGAACCAAACTTGCATCAATCCTTTCGTACTAAACTAACAATATACTAATTAGATGAATTGAAGGGTTCTAACCGATAAACCACTCTATCTCTGATGGTTTGATCTGATATAAGATAGTTTGGTATGGTACTCGGTCAGCATGAGATTAGTATGAAATAATTTTGGATTACAAAGAATGATTCAAAATGGCATCGATTCTATTTCGTTTCAAAATGATGAATCGTATCAATTCTATATCGATATAACTCGGTACATCCTATTTGGAGTATGCTTGGCACCAAACGACGCAGTGTGCGGTTCTTCGGTCTCTCTCTGTCTCGTGATTTTACCGGACAGAGTATTTACTGGGATGGCTGGGGAAGTCTCCGCCATGGGAAGTCAACTGGCTTTCCTCGAACGGCCCCGCCTCTTCTTGGAAGCCCAACTCGGAGCTTCCACCTCCATTCCACCTCCAAACCACGCAAAAGAACTCCACTGCGTCCATAAGAGAGTGTTATCGACGACTCCAGTTAGCTGTCCTTCTGGTTAGAGCTCCCAATCTCCTTGTTGCCTACTTCGGCCCAAGAAAAGACAAGCCTTTCCCTTCTTGTAGACAGAGAGAGAAGCAGACGGCGTTTTCTTCGTTGGTTTGATGGCTGTGGAAGGCAGCGAGGTCGGCGGCGGCGACCGGAGCGTTCGTTCGATGGCGAGCAGCGTGTGGGAGATCGAGGAGGAGCCGCCGGCCGAGGAGAAGGTGTACGTGGCGGTGGCGGAGGAGTTCAAGGCCGGGAAGGGCAATTTATCGTGGGTGCTTAGAAACTTCTCCCGGGACGCAAAGATAGTCTTCGCTCACGTTCACAGACCCGCCCAGATGATTAACATGCGTATGCCCTACCCTTCCTTGCTTCTTTTCAGCTCTTAATTTTTATTTATTTTTTTTTTTTGAAGGAAAAGTTGCAAAAAGAAAAAAAGAAATTGGACTCTTTAAATCATGAATTTGTCGTTGAATTTGATAGAAAGGTATCATCTTTCAGTGGAATTGTTCTTTGATTGTAGGACTTAGTGCATGTCCCTGATTGAGTGCTCTAGCTGTGTTCAATTCATTCTCTTCTCCTTGGGATTCTTTTATTTAAACGAAATGGCAAATAAATATCCATCATTTCTGATTCTATAATTTGGCGGAATTAAATGTATAATTTGTGGGATCAAAGCACACTCTTTTATGGAATTCCTCTTCGACTTTTAGGAATTGGCGAAGAAACGTGATTGAGTGTCCTCAACTTTGGTTAAGTCCTGTTCTTTTAATTCTTTTCTTATTTCTAAGGAAAACCAGTGAGAGAAAAAACCTCAGTCTTCCCCCCTTAATGACTTATGCATTATGTGGTGGCTAAATCATGCATTTATAGTCGACTTTGACTTACACCATGTTGCATGGTTTTTTCCTTTTTTCAAACCTGAGGTTCACACCAGCTGAGGTATGGCTGGTTGGCAACTCAAGAGATCTTTTTACATTGTCTAGATGTTCCTACTTATAGATGTGGGATGAAAAGATGGGGAAACTTTTATATGATTTGATAATAATACAATTACCAGGAATTTGACCGCATCTTTGATTGATTTTGTTGTCGGAATTTCTCCATCAATTTTTTTTTCTATTTTTTCTACATTGGATGTCGCTAACATCATTTTCATCACATTTGCAAGATTTTCTTCACAAAAATAAAAATATTTGCAAGGTCTGTTTCCTGGGCCGCATTCTTTTGAGTCAACCTCTTGTTTTCTTCCAATTATGGATGATAGGATTCTAGTTAGTCTGCTCACTGATGGGATATGGATTATGGGAAAAATTCTAGATTTTGGTTCTCTACCAAAATATCTTAAAATTGAGTATCAAATAGGACACTTTAATTTCTTGGGTCCTTTTTCCTTTTGGCCGGGCCAATCTCACAGGCTTTGAATATGGCCTGCTATAGGTCTCAACTGGATCCTTAACTGGTGTATCAACTTTTCTTATTTGTTCATTATATAACTCTACTATTCTTTGCTCAAAAATAAAATACTTACCATTTGGTGAATAACATAAATTTAGTACTATAAGTCAGTTCTATTCCTTCCCTTAATCTTTCAATTAGTATTTAGAAAGGGGAAAAAACTTTGTTGATAACCTATGATTTTATGCTTGAATTTGGCTGAAGTGGTTGATGATTTAGGAGCAAAAAAGCCCTATTTAAATCTGTGCATCATTTTTTTCTATACAGTTCAGAAATTACCTATCAGTGGTAAATAATCTAATTCAGTTAGATTCTTCATCTTACCTATCAAAATGTAAAACTTCAATTTAGTTCAACTTTCAATATTTAAGTTGTTGTAGACATAGTATGTCTTTAACTGCATTTATAGCAATACTCAAGTACTTCTGTTTTCATTTTGATTTCAGTAGGGGCCAAATTTCCTGCAAGCTCACTAAAACCACAGCAGGTCAATGCATACAGAAAGCTTGAGTGGGATAAGATGAATAAAAGCTTAGATGAATACCTTTATGTGTGCTCGGGACTGAAGGTGCCATTTGGTGTTTCTTATCTTTTCATTTTCTTGATATTTTATCACCATCAGGTGAAACTACTCAAATGTAAACCAAGATTCTTGCTGTTTCAGATGCAAGCTGAGAAACTAGTAATTGAGATGGATAATGTTGGGAAAGGGCTTGTAGAGCTCATTGCTCAACACAAGATCACTAAGCTTGTCATGGGAGCAGCAGCAGACAAACACTATTCAAAGTATGAAACAGCAAGAAATTAGTCTATCTTTATACTATATCCTGCACAGTATATATAAAATTAAGCTAATTAATGATTAATTAAACCTTTAATTAGTTCAATGATCAGATCATTTTGCATTTGCATATTTTGCTTAGTTTGAAATATGTCTTTCAGCAAAATTTCTTGATGTATTTGAAAGTTCTGAGATTTTGTGAATATGACTTGTACCTTTTATAAAGAATTCATCTGTAGTAAATGGCATTTGGAGTCAGTTTCTAGCCTTCATGCTAAGAAGTCTAAAGATTATCTAAAGAAATAAGTGGCCTCTATTCTTCATGCATGGAGCTCATATTATGTTGAATTCTTGTTTGATGATATTATTTAAATCATAGGAAAATGAAGGAGCCCAAGTCCAAGACAGCAATTGCTGTTAAGGAAGAAGCTGATCCATCATGCAAGATATGGTTTATTTGCAAAGGGAACCTGATCCGCATTAGGTATGATTAAGCTTTCAGAAAGATTATCTTGTTAATGTAGTCACTTTGAATTAAATATTTGTATGTAGATTGGTGAATTCTTGTATGTTATAGAGCCAGAGCAGCATGCAAGATGTAAATAGTTATGCTTTTTAATATTCTATATCCAAAAACTTTTGTTTCACATCAGTATTGAACTGCATATGAGAACTATGAAAGCCATGATTAGATGCTGTTTGTTCCAAGGTTGTCAATTTCGTTTCGGATTATATTTCGGTTTAGCTTATGAAACGAAATATTTCGGTATCGGATCGTTTCGGTGCTTCGTTTCGGAATATATATATATATATATATAATAAAAAAATTTATTTATAATTCATATTCTTTATAATAATAATAACAACATAAAAATAAAGAGTTTAAGTTTTTAAGAATTTGAAATATTTATATATAATGAAAATTTATTCATAATTCATATTCTTCATAAATAATAATAACAATATAAAAATAAAGAGTTTGAGTTTTTAAGAGATGCGATCGTGGGGATAGGGTAACTAGAATTTTTTTTGTTATTATATATATATATATATTAAAATGGGGATAGGGTAACTAGGATATTTTTTTGATATTATATATATATATTTTTTTTTAAATAGTTCTGAAAGGTTTAATAATTCATAAATTGGTCTTCAAAATATATTTTACCGAAATGGCCGAAACATACCGAAACGGCTGAAAACGGCCGAAAATGGCCGAAATATACCGAAACGCACCGAAACGGCCGAAAATCTTCCGAAACGAAATGCATAACTTATCTTTTCGGATAAGCTACCGAACGAAACGTCTCGGCCGAAACGGCCGAAACGAAACGTCTCGACCGAAACGGCCGAAACGAAACGAAATTGACAACTTTGGTTTGTTCCCCTCATTGTGCTGGATGATTAATCTGTGATTCTATTGAATTGGATTTTTTCCCCAACATTGTTTTTATGGGTTTGTTGTGACCCACTGAGAAGCAATATATATCTCACTCATCAAACAACTTCCTGTTGTCAGTTTAAATTGTTGATTTTTTAGTCTGTTCTTTCATTTATCTGTTTCCAGAACAAATGTTATTTACTCAGGAATGTATATTCTTGTTCCAAGTTATTAGATTGATGGTGAATTGCTTTTTCTACTGAAATTTAAAGGAAACTAGGTTTTTGAAAGTTTCTTGTTTATGTTTCTAACTTTTCTTCACTACAGGACAACTAGTACATGTAAATAAAGCCATGTATAAATGAGACTTGCTGCCTGCCCAATCATAAATCTAATAAGTATCTCTAAGTATTGCCCAACTCTATTCCATCACAGGATGTTGGTTATCAGTCATGGGCTTGCCCTGTTGATTTGATGACATTGAAGTGTGGGAAAAAACAGGAAAAAAAAAAAAAAGAACAAAGACATATGTTACTTTTCCTTAAAAAATTGATTTCCCCACAATTTTATGCCATGAAAACTTTGCAGTATCGTCTTAGCTAATCAGATATCCATTGTACAACTTCCAGCACCTTTCCTTTGGCAAGCCAAACTATATCTGGTTTTTTAATTTATGCATAACCTTTTTCTTAAGTTTGAAAGCTTCAACTGTCTCTTACATTTTGTGCAT
Organism: Calamus simplicifolius; assembly: GCA_900491605.1. Taxonomy (NCBI): domain Eukaryota; kingdom Viridiplantae; phylum Streptophyta; class Magnoliopsida; order Arecales; family Arecaceae; genus Calamus; species Calamus simplicifolius. The sequence goes on along the minus strand of UESW01002558.1, from coordinate 97,137 downwards.
TCAAACCATGTCTTTTATAGGGAAGCCAGTTTAGATGCATCTGGGATATCACAATCACCTACAGCAAGCTCTAACTCAATATCTAGCCAATCCGAACAGTTGAGATCATTGTCTTTACCTCAAGGGCATACTGGACTAATAAGCAGGTGTGCAAACCCTGTGCAAGATCTTTTCAGGCACAGGTCAAGATCTGACCATTTTGGTTCTCCTAATGGTAGAATTTTGGGACTGGTATTGCCCTCGGAGCGTGTTAAAACTTCGAATCCAGGAAGCAGGCTAAGTGCAGTGGGAAATTCTGCGGATCCATGGGAAGGGATTTCAAGAAGTTCTCAGAGTTCTGATCATTCCTCATGGTGGTCAGCAAGTGATGAATTGCATAGCAACTCTGGTTCATTTTCATTGCCTAAGGATGAAGAGAGTGAAATTGGATCTGTAATGTTACCATCAGTGCCTGAGTCTGATGAGGATCATCAATTGTCATCTCCACATGATGAACTGGTGCATACTATTTACTTTTTTCCTTACTGTTGGTTGTCTTGAGAGATCGAGAAATGAACAAGCTGAAAACTTTTCATTTTATGTTAAATTCTCATGGAATTTGTGATGCTTAAACTGTAACCAGTCATAATCATCTCCTTACCCATCAGCTGGCCTTCTAGGTTTCTCAGTGGATTACTGTCATCTAAATTACCTTTTATAATATTCCAATACTAATTTTTAGAGGATTGACATCCAGTCACAACCTCTAAAATCTGCTGATTCTTTTGTGGAGCCATCTCATGCTAGAGTAGTACTTCATAGCTGACCCCTTTTTGATGGGAAAAATGCTTGAAAGGATGAAATATGTGATCTTACCATTCAACAGCCTGCATTAGATGATCTCTTAATCTTTAGTCGATTGCTTTCAATGCAAATCTTCATAAATCTCCATGTGGGGGCCAGAATTTGATTTCCCCAAATAGATGTATAAATAACTTGTAATCTAACAATGATGGATGCAATCTTTTTTTGCATATTTTGGATTACAGAATTTCGTTTCTGTTGTGAAAATGATTTATGATCTTTTTCAGGAATATTTGGGTTTAGATGCTGATGTATACGCTAAACTTCAACAAGCCCTAACAGAAGCTGAGAACTTAAAACGTGAAGCTTATGAAGAGTCACAGAGGCGTCGGAAAGCTGAAAAGGAGGTGATTGTGGCTCTACAGAAGGTAGCGCTTCTATTTGTTTTCCCTGCTTTAATTAAAACGGCTGTATCTTTAACCAAAAATGCATGATTACTGGATCATGGCTATGAAAAAAACCTCAATTAATTTATAAACATCTAAAAAGAAGTTAAAGTAAAACAATCTAAAATATAATAGGTCTAGCTTACCAATCCTAGCGTCCTCGTGCAGGCCAAAGCATTGGAGAACTTATATGCAAAGGAGGTGAAACAGAGGAAAGAAATCGAGGAAACACTTGCAAGAGAGAAGCTGGAAGTAGAAAAGCTCAAAATTCAGCGAGATGAATTATTCGAACAACTCCAAAAGGCAAATGAGCAGAAGTCGGCATTGGAACTCCAAATTACTGACTTTGATCATATTGCCAAGGATTTAGAAAATAAACTCTCAGCAGCCCGACACCTCCTCCATTCTCTCCAAGCAGAAAGTGAGGTGTTGCAGCGGGAGCGAGATGATGCAGTTAACGAAACTAGAGAGCTACTTAATAGGAGAGAGCAGATGATCACTGATAATTACGAGTTATTGAATGTGGAGTTTTCCTACCCAGAACTTATGCAAGCAACTCAAGATTTCAGTGATTCACAAAAGATTGGAGAAGGTGGATTTGGAAGGGTGTATAAAGGTTTTCTCCGCAACACTGCAGTGGCCATAAAGATGTTGCATCCTGAAAGTCTACAAGGCCAATCAGAGTTCCATCAAGAGGTAATGTCAATTGTTCGGCTATAAGTTCCAACAATTTATTCCCAGCATTGGAAGTACAGATCTGTATATGCCTTTTTTTTTTTTAGGTGTCTTTTCTGACCTATGAACAAGTGTTTAATCTCCTATAGTAACAGAGTTTTCTCTTCTTATATTCTTTTTGCAGGTGGCCATTCTCAGTAAGGTGAGGCACCCAAACCTGGTCACACTCATAGGAGCAAGCTCCAAAGCTTGGGCTCTTGTCTATGAGTTCCTTCCAAATGGAAGCCTCGAAGACCGTCTTGCCTGCATGAACAATACCCCACCGCTCTCATGGCAAGTCCGCACCCGGATTATTGCTGAGATTTGTTCTGCTCTAATCTTCCTACACTCAAATAAGCCTCACCCTGTGGTTCATGGTGACCTCAAGCCTGCCAACATCCTTCTTGATGCCAACTTTGTCAGCAAGCTTGGTGACTTTGGCCTCTGCCGTCTCATTGTCCAGTCCAACACAACCACCACAACCCTCTACCGTTTCACACACCCTAAAGGCACCTTTGCTTACATGGATCCTGAATTTCTGATCACTGGGGAGCTAACACCACAATCTGATGTCTACTCCTTTGGGATCATAATCCTACAACTCTTAACAGGAAGACCTGCCTTGGGCATTGGTAGAGAAGTACATGAAGCTTTGGATAAAGGGCATCTGCATAAGATAATCGATCCCTCAGCAGGAGACTGGCCTTTTGTGCATGCCAAGCAGTTGGGACACTTGGGTGTGAGATGCTGTGAGATGAGCCGAAAGGGCCGTCCAGATCTTGTGGGGAGGTTTGGAGGGTGATCGAGCCCATGATGAAGGTTGCTTCATTATCTGTGTCACCACTGTCATTTGGATCATCCTCCAGTGACAATATCTACATCCCATTCTGCTTCATCTGTCCAATCTTTCAGGTTAGTGGTAGTTAATATAACATAATTATAGATTCTATTGAGCTGCTTTGCTCCAAGAGTTTGATTCATGCACTATATCACAGTGATTCATTTTGCTTGATCTATGAACTGCCTCTTCTAATGGGAAGTTATGCTTCCATACCTTTATTATTGATCACTAGTAATCAGGATGGCTAGAGAAGCATTTATGTTGAATATCTAAAATTTGGATACTAATGCATATTTATTTTTTTTAACTTTGATTAACTCTAACATTCTCTACTTGCCAACTGAAATTATATATTTTTCAATTATGGGCCAAGTTTTCTGCATCATTACTTTGTAAAAGTGTCAAACAGTCTCCTTTGTAAGAATTATCACTTAATGCTTATTTTCTTGTTAATATTACATAATATCAGGAGACCATGAAAGATCCTCACATAGCAGCAGATGGCTTCACGTATGAAGCTGAGGCTATAAAAGGTTGGATTGATGGCGGGCACGACACCTCGCCCATGACCAACCTAAAACTTCCCCATTGCGATCTCATTCCCAACCGAGCTCTCCGTTCTGCCATTCAGGAATGGCGGCAGCAGCAGCAGTTGTAAACTATTCTTTGTCATCTCTCTTTGCACCATTTCATTTCTCAATTGTTTATACATGCATTCGTTTCCTAAACGTGTGCTCTTGTTTTATGTTTGCTTAGCTAGAATAGATTCCTTCTAAACATAGGAGTTAAAGATGTAACCAAATGCTTTCTAGTGTAATGCTCTGTATTTATGCCACTCTAGCCATAGACCATGTAACTGTAAACAAGATGTTACATAGATGTTAATGGAGAATCATGATTACATTGTCCATAATATTGTAAAGAAATTCAGGATGGGATGAAGATGACATCATTTCCATCTTTGTTTTGAACTCAAAGCTTTCACTAGCGCATGCACCAAGGAGAAGAGTGCCAAATAATGAACCCAACTCCAGTTAGTGGGGGGGGCAATGCAAATATGCAAGATTAAAGAATATGATCCTTATGAGCTGTATAAACAGCGCTGCTTCAAAATACTGAAAGTAAATGAATGATCACTGGAATGTCTGCTGCTCTCTAGGCCATTTGGCATACTATTTTACAACATTCCATTAGAACAAGAGGCCTAATTAATTATCAGTTATCCCACTGTTCAGAAGCTTTTGGTCAAACAGAAATTTGATCATCTTCACCCACGCAATATATCATAAATTCCATTCATCATATCTTCAATTTTGCATTATACAAACAACTAAACTTGATAACCAAAGTATTCTGCATGATTTTAAGATATCGATCCATCCAAGTGTTGAAGTTCTGTTGGCATGTTTCACATCAATATGACCTCTCAACGTACGTAAATTTGAGTTGCCGATTCCTTATTGACCCTAACCCTTTCTTTTTTATTTCAGGTACTGTATTGAAATTATTCACAAGATTGGGTATCAATTTTTCTTTCATTTACATGCTTGCTAACTCATTTAGACGTGGAACTAATGATTCTAATAAATATTAAATTTTCTTTAAAAAAATTAAGACAATACTAGTTGGGGATTGGGTGCTGGATTGGATTTCCTTTTTCCTTATCTAATGGAAAAAAAGGAGATTTATTAAATCTTATATTTTCATTATATTATATAAAGTATATTATAATAATTATATATTATTTGTATAAAAGTAGTATTAATTATTATATTAATATTATATAATACTAATATATTAAGTATCAAATATTTATAATAAGAGAAATTTTGTATCATATAAATTATGTAAAATTTATATAAAATGTTATACTTTTATAATTAAAAACAAGGAGTAAAGTTCTAAAGCATCATGGGAAATTTTGCAAACAAGATTCCATTAAGTCAAAAGGATGTTAATTAAATGATCATGTGGCGCACTACATTTGGAGAATATATCCTTTCATTTTGTAATAAATATTTGTATTAGCGATAAAACTCAAGGTAAGATTGAGTTCCTTTTTCTGCTGGATCGTTCACCTAATAATAGACAAGAAGAAAGGAAGAAGAATGCCATATACTAACACTGATAAAAGGAACTCAAGAGCACACCAGCTGTATCCCGTGGTTCATGCTCTCAAAATTAACCGAAGTTTAGAAGTCATCATTAGGCAGTGATAAGTCAAATTTAGTCATATGTTGGATGAAAAAAAAAAATTATATATTTATAATTTAAATTCACTTTCTACTCGTTAACTTGCACTCGAGCCATATAATTTTAATCCGCTAATAGATTAATTGGGTCAACATATGTCAAATTTAGTCGCACGTTGGATGAAAAAAAAAATGTTATATACTTATAATTCAAATCCACTTGCTATTTATTAACTTACACTCGAGCCACATGATTCCAACCCGCTAATGGGTTAATTGGGCTAACATATGAGCTTGTAGCGTTATAAATGATATCTGAGTCGATTTGAGTGCACGAAAGTTGATGGATATGAGAAAAGGACTATCTAAGGAATAGTGGTAAAATTTTGCTATGGTCTAAAGCCACTCTTATAGCATCAACGATTCGGTTCGTAGATAGATTCTCATTAACTTGTAATGTGCGATGAGGACGTCACATTATAAAGAGGAAAGATTGTGATATCCTATATTTAATTTTATTTTGAATAAAAAAAATGTTATGTGCTTATAACTAAAGTCTACTTTTTAGCTATTAACTTTCACTTGAGTTTTTAATCATGTAATTTTGATCCGTTAATAGATTAATTGAGCAGCAGATAAATTTGAAGAGCATCAAGATGCGTAGATAGTTTTGTCGTTGGAGAAAAAATGTTCATCTTTTCATCGTAATCTTTATATAATTTTTATCCAATCTTTGGCCCTAAATGATTAATAAACTAAACGAGATCCTGCCTACCAATAACTCTCTTCTAAACAAACCATAAAAAGGAGATTACATATGTATGAAGAGAGAAAATTAAAAGAGATGGTTAGGAGAATGGGCGGATCCTTTTATTTATAAAAGAAAAAAAAATGAAGAGAGAGATATATATAGCATCAAAAATAATAATAATAAAAGAAAACCAAAGAGTTGTAGAGGGAGGCTCAAAGGTTTCCAATTGATTGTCGAACTTTCCATTAATGCCAAAGATGACAAGGATGGCATCCTCGGTGCCATAGAGAAGATGGGGAAAAAAATAAAAATTAAAAATAAAAATTAAAAATTAAAAAAGGGAGATTCTCTATTACCTAAAGCTGGGCTCACTCCCTACAATGATTGTGAAAGGTAAATGGTTTCCTTGCATCAATGGGTTAAACAAAGTAATAGATCTTTGCCTTTTTGTACTTTTTTTTTTTAATTTTATATTTTGATACATTGGATTCGGATCGATGTGATTATTCGCCTGCAACAAAAAAAAAAAAAAAAAAAAAAAAAAAAAACAAAGCAATAGATCCGTATAGATTGATTGGTGATGGGTCCATCAATTGCTCAATTGTCCCTTGTCACTGAATCATGATTAGATCGATAGTGACGGGTCCAAAAGGACGGAGAGGGTGGGTCATAGGGAGGATGACCATGACCCCTTAGTGGCTAATTGACCCACCTTTGTTTTTATATCAACGGCCATTTGGAAGCCGCTGCTTAAACTTTAAATAATTGAATATATTTCTGCCTCAACTTTTCCTCTTGTTTCCAAGTACCTTTTGCATTGAATGGTTATGTCATAATATCTTAGCTCGAAGAAAGATGCTCAACGATAACACTTAACTATTTTGGTCAAATTAATTGGTCAAACTAAATCATAAAGGCCTCATGTAGCTTTGCTCGATTCTAAAATGTATAATATATTCATCAAGATCTAATTATTTTTTTTTTATTTGGGTACAGATGGACGATCACACTATCCTCATGCGAGTCAACCCAGATCTATCAGAATACAGAATCTGCGAAAGAACAGAAGGACAGGGATAACCCTGCTTCCAAATCCAAAAACCTTCGTGCTGTGCCACAGCAGCCGCAACCCAATCAGCCGCAGAATTAGCCTCCCGATAGATGTGTCGGATATGGACAGTATGGAGACCTCGCAGAGCAACCTGAATGTCACTGAGAATAGGGTTGATGGAATCCTGATCATAGAATCCCAGTCTAAGCCACCGAATAACTGTAAGAGAATCCTCCTCCATTAACAGACATTGGGCATGAAGCTGCCTAACAGCACAGGAGATGCCAGCCCATGCCGCATAAAGCTCGGCCATGGGGACAGAAGAATCAAGAAAACCAAAACCACCTGCCGCCAACAAGGCTCCATCTATCTCCCGAATAATAAAAGCAGATCCAACCAGCCTACCACGAACACTTCCATCAAAGTTGATTTTTACAAACCCTGGAGGAGAGCTCCCAAGAGATATAAACCGTACGACGGTTGGCTGCCTGAGCAGCAGGGGAGCCCCAGTGGCCAAGGTTAGAAAAATCCGAACCATTAATAAGAGAAGCACTTTCATCCACCATTGATATGATCTTCTGTTCTAATCTGTTGGGGGAAATTGACTCACTAGAAAGATAAGCAGATTCCATGACAGCCAGATCTGATAAGCAGTGATAGCCCAAAGGGCGCTGCGATGTCTAGTAGTCCTCCGGAGAGCATCAAGGAAAGGGAAGCACGAGGAACCAGAATCATCCACTTTGCAATCATAACTCATTCTCGTCCAAATCCCATATAGAATGGGACAAATAAAAATGGCATGATCAATAGTCTCCTCCTCCTGCCCACACAGCGGACACACCGTCTCAATATGAAGACCCCTTCTCGATAGAAGTGAGCAAGAAGGAAGACAGTCCCACAATATCTTTCATATAAATAATTGGACTCTGGGATGAACAGGGAGCATCCATATCCACTTCGCACCCGCGACTTCCGCGGCTGGGGTCTGAAAATCCCAATGAGGTCCCTAGTGGGGGCCCTGGCCAGACAAGATCTCCTCCATGAGCTCATATCAGGAATGTGTCCCAAAGTGAGGGGAATAGAAAGGATCCGACGAGCAAGTTCTTCCCCAAAAAAGCTGGTCACCACAGAGATATTCTAAGAACAGATATCCGGAATGATGAGATCACGCACCCTCATATGCTGCGGAACATCCATGCTAATAAATGATGGCCAACGGGAAATGGGGATATCCGTGATCCAACTATCCTGAATGACATCAACCGAGGAACCCTCACCAATCATCCATGATATATTGTTCCGAATAGACGAAGCATGACGACACACCTCCTTCCAAAAGCAGGAATACCATCGCAAAGGCTGATGATCCATAGCCAGGGACCAATCACCATATCTAGCTCTCATAAATGAACTCCAGAATCCGTGAGGATCAAGGAGAAACCTCGATGCATGTCTCGCCATCAAAGTGTCTCTCCTCACAATCAGGGACTGAATCCCAAGACCCCCTTCATTCAAAGGCATACAAATCAAAACCCAAGCCTGAAGATGAATGCTGTGACAGTCTTGCGTAGAAGTCCATAGAAAGTTCCTGAACCATCGCTCTATCCTACGCAAGCAAGTGATAGGGACCGCAGCATTAGAGATAAGATGCATAGGAAGGGACATAAGGATAGAGCGGATGAGAGTGATCCTAGCCATCATGGACAAACTGGTGACCTGCCAATCATCAATCCGATCCCGAATGCGTCTCTCAATAGTAGCGAAATCACTAATACCGGGATGCCCAAATAGGACAGACCATCAGCCTTTGCTGAGATACCCAAAGCTTGGTGAACGGCTTCCCTGATGGACCTGGAGGTCTTTGGGCTGAAACAAATGGAGGACTTATCTAAGTTGACCTTCTGCCCCGAAGCACAGCAATATCACTGAATAAGAGAAGCATAACTAACAGCATTACGAACAGACGCCTGGCCCAGAAGAATACAGTCATCTGCAAAAAGAAGGTGAGATACAGGGGGTCCCAAAGGACCAGCCAGAAAGGGAGCAATACGGTTGTCCTGCTGCGCTTGGTGAAAAGTACGGGAAAGGTCATCCGCAGCCAAAACAAACAGAAATGGGGACAACGGGCATCCCTGTCTCAGACCCACAGAAGAATGGAAGAAACTAGTCTGCATCCCATTAATACTCAGAGAGAATGAAGGCTTCTGGATACAGGCCATAATCCAATCAATGAACAGGTCGTGAAAACCAAACTCAATCAAAGTATGATGCAAAAAAGCCCAACTCAATCTGTCATAGGCACGCTCCATATCAAGCTTGATTGCCATAAGACACTGACTGTCCGAGGCTCTCTGAAGATCATACATGAATTCCTGAGCAATAAGAACATTATCGGAGATGCTCCGACCTCTAATGAAAGCCCCTTGTTCAGCAGAGATGAGCTGAGGGGTCACCACACGCAGGCGGGAAACAAGAAGGCGGGCACAGACCTTGTATAGAGTAGTACATAGGCTGATCGGTCGAAAATGATGGGGGGAAGAAGCATCATAGCGCTTCGGCACTAGAGTAACAATAGTGCGATTCCAATCAGTAGGAATAGATTTAGAAAGAAAAGCACTCTGAATAGCCTAAGTGACCTCGTGACCAACAATATCCCAGTAATGACGGAAAAATAATGGCGGAAAGCCATCAGGGCCAGGCACCTTGACAGGGCCGAGGTCCCATAAAGTCGTGCGAATCTCCTCAGCCGTGATCGGTCTGGACAGATGGTCGTTCTGCTGATCAGAGACCTTCTTAGTAGGAGAAACCCTAAACATAGGAGCCCCCGCACTAGATAAGTCAGTCCATCTAGACTGGAAAAACTGAAGCAACTGATCATGGATAACAACAGGATCAGTCTGGAGATTGCCCTCCTCATCAGCTATTCTCCTGATTCTATTAGCAGCCCAACGCTTCAAAGCGGCATAATGGAAGAACCTGGTGTTGCGATCACCTTCCCGGATCCACTGAACCCTAGACCGCTGTCTCCAATAAATCTCCTGCTGCATCAGAAGAGAGTGGTGAAGAGCAAGCTTGGAGCGAAGAAAGGAAAGATCAAGAACAGATAGCGAGCCATCCTGGTCCTCTCTTTCTTGGATAAGAGTAATGTCCGCTTCAACTTGCTCGATCTGTCTCACTAAGTTTCCCACCTCAAATCTGTTCCATCTAGTCAGCCGATGCCTAACCAGCTCCAACCGTCTAGAGAGCCGATATGAGGCATTACCTCTCATAGGTAAATGCCAGACCTAGGATATGATAGCACGAGCTGAAGGGTAAGATGTCCAGAATTTCTCAAATCTAAACTGTCGCCGCTCGTGAAGAACAGGGTCAGTGAAAATCAAAATAGGACAGTGATCAGACGCAATCCTGGACAGATAAGTGACAGTGGCAGAGGGAAACATCTGAGACCATTGAGCAATGGCTAGAGCTCTATCCAGCCTTTCCCAGACACGAGCCGAACCCTGACGATTATTACACTAGGTGAATTGGGCTCCAGAAAAACCCAAGTCCAGCAATCCAGCAGAAGAGATAAACGATCTAAACTTAGTGATATCAGCTGAATCAGTGATCCGTCTACCCCCTCTCTTTTCGTTAGCAGCAACAATACAGTTGAAGTCACCAGCTACAATGGATGGGATACCCTGGTTAAGGAGAGAGAGAATCTCAGCCCAGAGAACACGCCTTTCCCTGAAGTCAGTGTTGGCATAAATCCCCGAAAGTAGCCAGGGGTCAGAAGACCCTTCCGAGACAAGAAGAGCTATATGTTGATTACACTGATGAAAGGCGTCACTACAAGAGATTTTAAATATTGCGACGCCCAAATGCGTCGCAATTGCGTCGCTAAACATGATATTGCGACGCAATTGCGACGCAACAAGGGCGTCGCTCAACTGTCCGTCGCAATACCCTTTCGTCGTAATTGCGTCGCAATATTGCGACTCTCTGCGACGCTCTTGCGACGCCACATTGCATCGCAATATTGCGACGCATGCAAATGCGTCGCTAAATTTAAAAATAAATTTAGTTAAAAAAAATTATTATTAAATATTGCGACGCACTAAATTGCGTCGCAATATTTAAAATAAATTTTTTTAAAAAAATTATTATTAAATATTGCGACGCAATAATTTGCGTCGCAATATTTAAAATTAATATTTTTTAAAAAATTATTATTAAATATTGCGACGCACTAAATTGCGTCGCAATATTTAAAATAAATTTTTTAAAAAAATTATTATTAAATATTGTGATGCAATAATTTGCGTCACAATATTTAAAATTAATATTTTTAAAAAAATTATTTTAAATATTACGACGCACTAAATTGGGTATTCAATTTCGCTAAATCTAAATATTGATACAAACATTTTTCACTCAATCCAAACAATAATATATTTCAAAAAATAATTATATATTAAAATTTTAAAGTTTTTACAACATAAAAAAAGAAAAAAAAAATACATCAAGAATCTGAACGATCACGTGAAGGCTGTGGAGGCTGTGGAGGCTGAAGACTCTGCGACAAGCGTCTAACCATATCCCGCAAATAATGCATCTCATCTCGCATGTCTGCAACCTCCTGATCCCGGCCTCGCATACGATCCTCAAAATCCTGCTCGACCTCCTGCCGAACCTCCTCTGCAATAGATCTGCGAAGCTCCTGTAAACGCTCGGGAGGAAGATCAGCAGGAACTCGCGAGCTGGAGGCCTGATGGGGAAAAAATGTAGAAGCTCTAGTGCCCATACCATAGACCTTGCGGTCTCGTGGCTGGGCACCAACAGCCTCCAAAAACACACGTCGACTCTCCTCTGCTGAGAGTTCGACGGGCGTCTCCCCATCAGTAGAGTCGACCTGCGATGCCTGGGAGCGAAGCTCCTCGACTCGTGTTTTGAAAATATGAAATCAACAATAAATGAGTTAATAAATTTCTCGAAATAAAATTTTAGAAATTAAACAGATACTACATAAATCTAATTTCTTACCGCAACCTCCCGTGATCGCGTGTCGACCTAGGAGCCGTCCCTCCTGATGTGTGTCGCCCTGAATAGACGAAACTCACCAGGATCTCCGCCCTCCTGCTCAGTCTATAACAATAAAAAAAAATGATATTAATACAAATATTTATAAATTACTAAAATAGTAATTAAAATATTTATGTTTTCTTACCATACGCCGTCTGTGCTCCTGAATCGAAATGGAGCCCGAAGTATGACGGGAGAGACCCGTGCGAGGACCGCCCTTTTCAGATCGGCGGTTCGTGCTGGCTGATGCGGACCTCCTGCGCGAGCCATCGGACTCCCAGGCCTGCTGCCACTCGTGCCAAATACCCTCTGGCACGTGCGCAGGACGCTGACCCGACGACCTCCAACGATGAAGCATGTCGGAGTATCGGCGTCGCGTCAGAGCCTCCCATGCTGCCCTAATGGCATCATGGGTGGCAGGATCCCACGTAAACTTTTTCTGCATTAAAATAAACAGTTAGTTTCTGAATTTATTAACTTTAAAGAATTATATATCACTGATAAATTATATTTAATAAGTTTACCTGAAACTCAGAAAAATAAAACTCCTTCGTGGCTGGCGATACGTGGCGCCAATCGTAGCCAGTGGGATCTGCACGCCTCTGAAAAATGGCGCTGATGTGGCTGGAGACATGATGCTGCTCAATGAATCTGTTAAAAAAATGCAAGTTTATAAGTAAATGACTTAAAAACATAAATAAAATATTTTTAATTAGTATATACTTACATCCCCTGAGCATCAAGTCTAAGTACAGTGCGGGCCGATCGTGGAAGAACTCTCGGAGGTCTGTGCCGATCGGGTGGATGGTAATACTGGTGCAGAGATCGAAGGCTACGCCTCTGCTGAGATCCAAACTCTCCATCTCCGACGCTCATGTGATCTGATCTCGCAGGATCCAAACTACGTCTCTGCTCACCCAAACTGTCGTCGGTAATCTACCTCTGCCCCTCATACTGAAAATACTAAAGATTCACACAATTAAATTACGATTAATGATTGACTATGTAAGAATTTAACACTTATAAAAAAAAGTTAAATTTTAAAAAACCTTTATGTTTAATCGGTGTCATTTGTTTCGTGAAATATTGGTTCAACATCCGATGCCGTATCGGATTGCGAATCAGTTTCATTATCATCGGAAGGAAACCGAACATTTGCATCCGCAATTTGTTGGACATCACCACTTGGATCTCTAAGTGATGTTTCAGGAGCCCTTGTGTCATCCTCAATTGCATGCATTTCCATCTCATCCTCTTGAAATGCAGGGCACTCGGTTGATTGACTTGATGAACTCTCCTCTAATACGATTGTTGAACGTGGGACGATTTTAGAAACGGCCCACCAATCTCGCTTGTCGTTGCGCAAACTTGGATATCCGCAGTAAAAGACTTGCTGAGCTTGGGATGCAAGGATGAATGGGTCATATTTCTGCAATCTTCGTCGATGGTTCACTTCAACCAAATTATAGTCGTTATGAACCCTTTTGCCCACAGGAACTATCGGATCGAACCAATCACAACGAAACAATACGGTTCGTTTCATAGGCCAACCGGGATATTCAACTTCAACCACCTCTACTAACTTTCCATAATAATCCTGCATATTTGCTCCAACACTTTCTCCTTTTACACACACGCCCCAGTTCTGCGTGCCTCTTGAAGCTGCTAATCGTTCAATCTGAAATTTGTACCCATTTACAAAATAGCCAGTAGAGGTTGTTACGGTCTTCAATGGCCATTGCGATAGACATTTAATGAAAATATTGTCGGTTGTCGACCATGGACCGTTGACCTATAAATTAATAAGCTATTGACATCCAATTCAAAAAATAATAGTCATTATCGAAATTGATTGAGTGATACTACTCACAAATTCATAAAACCAGTAAGCAAACTCCGTTTCTAATTTCTGCCCAATTGCAACTTGACTGATGTCGGGATTCATCTGTCGTTGTCTATCACAAACATCCTTATGGGATGAAAAGGATGAAAACTACTGTTAGAAATTAAATATTATGGTATATTATTATATAAATTTAAATTTTCAATTTAGCATTGAAGTATACACTTACTCAATATATGGATCGACTTCTCGACAGTTCATTAGGATGTAATAATGTGCTGCATTATACTCCATATCGCTAAGATTTCTTGACTTCTGCCCACCAAATGAACGGCCGATAGCTTTAAAAATTGATATTCTACCGTCATTAGCTTCTGCTTCGTCCACACATACGTCATCGTTACGACCATGATTTTGGCTCCTCGTGTGGACGTGACCCTCAAAGTAATGTGAGGCAAAAGCTGAAACTTCTTCGACCAAGTGTGCATTGCATATAGAACCTTCAACCCTTGCCTTATTACGCACATTATTTTTTAACTTCTTAAGATACCTATATGTAAAGTTGCAACAAAAAAATTAATGAATTTTTCAAGCAATGAAATAATATTTGAAATGTCAACATATCTTAATGATGTATATATTTACCTCTCGAAAGGATACATCCAGCGATACTGCACGGGACCAGCTATGCTCGCTTCGTATGGCAAGTGAACCGGTAAATGCTCCATTGAGTCAAAAAAACTGGGAGGAAATATTCGCTCAAGCTTGCATAAAATAATTGGAATTTCCTCCTCAAGCCTTGCCATGGATGCAGAAGTAATGACTGCGGCAGATAACTCCTTGAAGAATAAGCTGAGCTCCGTAATTGCCTTCCAGACATGTTGCGGAAGCAACTCACGAAAAGCTATAGGTAATAATCGTTGCATGAAAACATGGCAGTCGTGGCTCTTCATGCCGAACAACTTGAGCTTATGCATGTCCACACACCTACCGATATTTGAGGCATAACCATCTGGAAATTTTAACCCTCTTAGCCAGTTACATAAAACTTCTCGTGAATTTCTGTCAAGAGTGTAACATGCTTTAGGATAGGTCCCATCGGCACTCCTTCTCAAATCACCTCTTCTGCAGTACTGATTAAGTTCTTCTCTTGACTTTGCAGTATCTTTTGTTTTTCCCGGGATGTTTAGCACCGTGTTAAATATGTTATCAAAGAAATTTTTCTCGATATGCATAACATCCAAGTTGTGCCGGATGAGATTTGTGCTCCAATAAGGCAAATCCCAAAATATACTTCGCTTCTTCCAGTTATGTTCTTTACATATACGGCTATTTATTCTATCTGCATCCGGTTCCCATGCATACATCAACCCCAAATGCTCTATAGTATCAAATAGATCCGTGCCGGACCTAACCGGTTCGGCAAATTTTGTGACTGCTTTGTTCTTCCGGAAGGCGATCAAGTTACGCCTGTAAGGATGATTTGGGGGCAAGAACTTCCTATGGTTATCAAACCATGACTGCTTACCACTCTTCTGCAATGTAAATGCATCCGAATCATACATGCAATGAGGGCATGCCAGACGTCCAGCAGTGCTCCAACCAGACAACATTGCATATGCCGGAAAATCACTTATTGTCCACATCAAAGCAGCTCTCATTAAGAAATTTTGTTTCATAGAAATGTCGTAGNAACCATAGTCCACTTCACAGGATCAACAAATTAGTCAATGGATTATGTTAAACAAAATTAAATAAAATTTCATCATCTCTCTCAAGAGGGTAAAAACGAAAGATTATATGCCTCAATTAACACCTTGACAGGGTTACGAATGTCTTCCGTGGTGCTAGAAGGTACATAACTCAATAAGAAAGCAATGCCCAAAATTCTCAAACCAAAATCATATCATAATGCTAACATTTTGAGTATACTGGCTAGCTCAACTCTTAGTTTTACAATTCATACAACATTTTCTTCCTGTCATCAATCAACCATACATGATGGAACAAAATAAAGCATGTACTAATATCGACCCAGCAATATGAAGTCATCATCGTTAAGGAGTTGTACATCCCTGTCTCCTACGAAGTACTCCCTTCCAATGGCTTCCACTATACTGACAAATTCCACCCTTCTTTCAAGGGGAAGAGGAACATATGGCAACCTGAAAACAGGTCTTATCACTCCCAGCTGAGCCAGAGCAGTGTTAAGGCCTACAGGATTTGGCTCACGAAACAACCAATCAATTAAAGGCATGAGCTTTGAATTCAGCAAAGGATTGTTCTCTTGGAACATAAGCTCATGCATCAGACCTGGAACAAGGTTACTAACAACAGATATAACTCCATTTGCTCCATAAGCCCACCTAGAATCATGGCATTCATTGTCATTACCACTCCATATTACTATCCCCTGATCTGTATATTCCTTAATTCGATTATTTCCAACACATTCCTTGACACCTGCCATGTTAGGATTCTGTGAAATCATATGAATAACTGAAGGAGGAATGTCTTGTCCAGTTCTTGATGGCACATTGTAAATGATGGTTGGGCCCACACAGAAAACAGCCTCAAAATGTGAGACTAGTCCTTGCGCAGATGTCTTCCCATAATAAGGATTGATATGAAGGGCTGCATGCATGCCTATAGCAAAGCCCTGTTCGATGCATGGATTGCTTCTCTTGTTGAGTTGCTTCCGGTATTCCCTATCACTTTGATTGCTGCACCAAAGCAGTTAACAGTATGCGCAATGAGCATGATGTGTTCATCCCAGCTCATGAGATGACCCTCTCCGGTGGTACCTCCCACTATTACACCCTCAGCACCATTGATAATTTGCATGTGCATCAGGGAGTCATAAGCTTCGAGGTCAAATCTCCCATCAGGCAAATATGGGGTCTTGATGGCTGTGATTAATCTGAGGCTCTTAATGTCATCCACCAATGTCCTGCAGCAGCATGCACCAAGAGAATTATTAGCAACAGAAGAATACGCATTGGGCCATTAAAGCCTTTGAATATTATGGCACTTAAGGTAACCCACCAATCACTTGAACTATGAAGAATAATGAAAAAGGAGAATCTCAAGATCGTAGTAAAGAGCATCTTCCAACAGACCCATACAAAGACAAATAAATTGGTATCATATCATGATCTGACAAAACTACTATCTTTATTGAGCTAGAAAGGTTAACTAGAGAAATGATAAAGAGGATCTTGACCAGGTCTATTGAGTTAATAGATATGATTGTGCTGCTTATGTTATGATCAGTAGAACTGTCAAATTGGCAATCTATGATTCTGCAATTATTTTTGATGTGGGTGGGGTGATTTATCCTTCTTGTTGAGAGAGAGAGAGAGAGAGAGAGAGAGAGAGAGAGAGAGAGTCCTTCTGGTAGCATTTGAGCCTAAACCATATCAATTCACAATATGCAACAGGCCATATAGTTACTAATGATCAACAAAATACAAACAATCTAAAATAACAAACTAAACACTTTTGAAGTTTCTTACCACCGCATCAAATGAACACGAAATGGATGGTGATTTAGATCATTAGATCCATAAAGCCAAAAAAGCTTGATGTTTCACATAAATTCAAATCCAAAACAGTGATCAAGAGCTGCACATCTTAGAAAAGCTGAAGACCGAGATTCAGTGAATTTGTATGTTTCCAAGACCATGAAACTATTAAGCTTTTCCAATGAAAATTTTCCATTTTGTCTCAAGTTAATGCATAGCAAGAACTTTGTCTTTAGATATTTTAAATGTTGAAGATCATGACCAACAGTTTGGATACAAGAACTGTGGTAATGGTTTGTTCTCGTGTACAAGGAAGAGTTATTCCCTTGAAAGGGAATGTATGACTGAAACCACTCATAAGGGTGAAATGGAGCATCTCACAGATAGTTAAATTGATCCATGGAAAAAATAGGTTGAATGTATTGTTGGCAGCCAAGATTTAGAAGAAGTGCTTACAGAAATAAAATATCAATAAAATTGCTTTCTACAAAATAAAAAACTGAAGAGATGCAAGGAGAGGTGAAAAGACAACCTCAAATGTATATTATTGAGAGTTAAGGCCTACTTGAAGTAGCAGAAACAAGTGGCAAGGGCTGAACTATAGAAAAGTGGGTTGTCAATTATACTATGATCATTCAAGGATATAAGGATGAAGTCAATATGGCTTCTATTGTCAAGCGGGCACCAGTGTTGTAAAGGTGATTTGCCAGTGTAAATAATACAGAAACCAGAACATTCCATAAAGCAAATGGAAGACAGGTGTGCAAGTCATGTCCGAAATCTTTTCCTATACAAATTATGAGTTTGGAAAATGATATAGCAGAATGCATCTTTCTTGAATCTCCAACTAAGGTCGTTGATTGCAGTTGAAGTATACAATCACGTACAAAACCTTTTGCAGTTGAGTTGACAGATTGGCAGGATTTATTTATAACAATAAAATATATAAGAAGACCAATCATCAACTCCATATCCCCTTGGATAGGCAAAAACCCTAACATATACAACTGACCTGTTTTTAACTTCAAGACTACGCATTGGAAGATAATAATTTGGAATAACAGCTGCTTCTGGAGGTCTCCATCTTCCTGTCCTGGATGTGTACATTTATAGGGAAAAAAATGTCAGTTCAGAACCTGCACAACCGGTAATCCATGTGCAAAGGAAATAAACTGTACAAACTGTCCTGTAACAGTCAATATCCTAAAGTCCTCAAGTATCCATTGTAAGTATTATGTCTATTAGTGCATCCAAATCAAACATTGCAGAATTTATTTATTTATTTTTATAAACAGAACACAGCCAAGATATTGAAAGACTAGGAATACTAGTACATCATATATTTGCAACTTCAAAGATTGATGCAGCTTAAATCTGTAATACAATCAGCAAAAACTTTGCCCTTCAAGACCTATGTTCCACGAAGAACATCCCACAAGATTTCTTCCATCAGTCTCCTTCATGATAAAGATATGGACGCTATCCTATTGCAGCTATTAATCTTATGGTACACCCCTATGCATTAAGCAAGCATCACCAATGAGTGACTGAAGCAATGATCTCATACGTTTCAATCAAAATGTGATAAATACTGAATGCCCACATAAAGCACATCAAATGAGATGAGCTACCTGTTTAGATGTGTCAGTACTTAATCTTCGAATACTATCTACCTTTGCAGTAAAGTCTATGAGAGACAAATTATAGTAAAGAAAAAAATTGAGAGTTTGGAGGGATCACACATTCCATTATCACTATTTTTTCAGGTATAAGATAAATTGCTTATTTATGGGAATTTCTTATCCCTTTTCTAAGGATGAGCCATTGGCAGCCTCCCAGGGAATGGCCAAGTTTCTTCCTTCACAAACTCACCAGCTCCCTTTTATAAGTAGCAGTTATCCTTAGACAAGTTAGTTAGACAACCAAATAGGCCCTTAATCTATGAGTTAGTAGAGTTTACATGTCTCATCCAATTTTCACAAATTTATCCTTTCCCTCTTGTTCTTCTTCATGCAAACAGTATTTCAAAGCTTATCAACAACACCTTGGTGCTCATGTCAAAAAAAAGAGGTTGGGGGGTCGGGAGGGTCCTCAACCTAGCTCTTACAGTCCTCCAATCAAAGGACTAAAGCATCGCATGTCATGCCAGTTTGACAATGGCCTGGTATCAATTTGTGTCGTGCCTTGCAAGGACTGCCACTAATGCAATAGCATGCCAAAGTGCCAGCATGCAACCGTATTTTATGCCAACAAGGCACTAGCAAGAAACATGCTAGTCCATGCCAACTAGCATGAATGGCTGTAATCCATACCTTGATCAATGTAAGAATGCCTAGCAAGCTTTGACTATCAATCTCCTCGTCATTGGAAGCTACCAAGCAAAACTGTATATTACACAAACATTTTGGTTTTGGAATAGTTTTAGGCAAAATGAACAGTATGTTCATCATCATATTCTAAGTTGGTTTAGCTCCAAACTTGAATACAAGTTATAAATACATGCAGCCCCACCTAGAATGGTGTCAAACAACTAGACAGAACCAAACTGTTTAGGCATCCAATTATAGGTCAATGTAGAATCACAAAGTTCTGCGCATATTTGGTTATGGATAAGTGGATGGGTGGGAACTCACTATGTCAAAGTAACTTACCAGCCGAAGTTGCTTCCTATATTTTTGAGTCCAGTTCTTAGAGCAGGAGCTTACTTTGGGCCATTTTGAGACAAACAAATGCCCAAACTAATTCTTGCTTACCTGTAGTGAGTTTGGGTGCCAACTCATGGGCAGCCAAAGACATCTAGAGGCGGCAAAAACCTGGCCAGACTCACAAACCTGATCCAAACTCACCTAAGAAAATAGGATCAGCGTTTTGTTTTTTGACCCAAACCTGAAATGACCTAAAAAATTAGAATTGGACCAAGTCATGGAAAACCCAAAATGATCTGAAAAAAAGTATTTGACAGAAAATGTATAAGCTTTGATCACCACTAGTAATTGATTGTTTGGATATGAGGTAACATATATTTTCAATTTCATTTATTTTAAATTTTAAATTTTATCTAGGTAGCATTATATAATTTTATGAATTACCAATTAGATTGTTTACATAATTAATTTTTTAATATCTTATATTCTCTAATATAATATAATTGATGATAATATGACTCAATAAATGATAGGAATAGAAGTGCACTTTTTAAGTTGAGTATTATTGAAGGATCGACATCAACAGCTTCAAACATCTTTGAGGAGAAGATGAAAAAGTAGATTTAGGTATAACTTTGCTTTTTTTTATTTGAGGTTAAGAACATTTCCAATATTTTTCTTTTTTTTAATTTTATATTAATATTTATTAAATTTTAAAAGTACATTTTTATAAACTATTGCTTAATTATATTATTTTAATATTTTATAAATTTATAATTATTATTTTATTAGTGCCTAATCATGCTATTACTAGAAAAGAAACAAGAAAATAAAGAAAATAAAGGATTAAATTAATCATTGATATTACTAGAAAAGAACAAGAAAAAAGGTGTGCATTGAATTCTTTTTTCTTAAAAAAAAAACTAAGCCGACCCGAAATGGCCCTTGGGTTGACCTTAACTCAATCATTTAGGTTAGGGTTTAGTTTCAATAACTCGAACTTGAAAGTGCCTGGAAGCCAAAAATTATCCAAACTTGAAATGAACCGATCCGAAATGACCCAACACAACCCAATTACCATCTCTAAAAATACCCTTATCAATTTTATTTCGTTCTTGGTAAATTTGAAACCCACGGGAATTATTAATGCATTCCAAACAAGCCTAATCCTCTTAAACCTATAACTAATATTCTCTATTCACTTCTAGGCAACCTCTAATGAAGTTTATATTGAAGTTTCCTAAGTTAAGGATGACTTTATTGTACTCTCTCAAAGGCTTGAAGCTTTTATTTCTATCTTGGTTTAAGGCATATACATACATACAAACACATGCATATATGCATTTATACATTAATGTATGTATTATGTATGTAAGTATGGGAGAGGGAGGGAGGGAGATTGTCCATCAATCTCACAATTGGACAAAAATTGTTTTAATTTGTCCCTCAAAGCAAGGAAGATGGTGGTGTTATTTGCCCTATGGAAGTAAAATTGGAAGCAGAGAAACAGAAAATTTTCCATTCCTTCATTGCTAATGGATAATACCTGGTAGATGATCATCCTATACTATTCTCTCTTTTTTTTTTTTTCTTCAAGAGAAGAGACAATGTCCTTGATCTCACGACACGATGTCTAGTGTTGTCCTGTAGAAGAAAACTTTTTTCCAATTGTTTTTTTTGCTTGCTTTATTTCAACTAATACCATCCCTCTCCCTCTCCCTCTCGTTGAAGAGGTGATGCAACCTTGGTACCTTTTCTCTTCTATAGATGGTCGCCCATGGCCTCTGTATTAAACAAAAGGAAAAGCAATTTTACTTGTTCTCAAAAAGGAACTGACAGTATGCAACTTCTAAATATAACAAAATTTCTCACCCAACACCAGCCCAGTTTCTTTTGCAATGTTCAAACACCCATTTCCACCAGACCAACCTTTGCCCATTATAACCATCAAATGATCCACAACATCCCCATCGTACGCCCATCCAACATCAAATAGAGGGGGTCGAAGAAAAACTTCTAACCTATCACACAGCACTGCTCACAGCTGCCACCAGAAAAGAATTTTCCTCTGCCCCACATTATCTTCCTCATTTTCTTTACAAAAATAAATTTTGGCACTCAAAATAATTTTCATTCATCCACACAAATCTTAAAAGATTTTTTTTTAAAGTATTTTTTTTACCACAAAGTGGAAACACAAATCTTCACAACTAAACAGAATTTTCGAGAAAAAAAAAAGAAAGCAACTTTTTCAATTTTCATTCATCCACACAAATCTTAAAAGATTTTTTTTTTAAAGTAATTTTTACCACAGAGTGGAAACACAAATCTTCACAACTAAACAGAATTTTGATGTTCAGGACCTTTCAGACAAGTCTTTTTCTATTTGTTTATGATTCAGTTCAACCTTTCAGACAATGTAGGACAGACCATCAATGTCATGAAAAAATTATGATAAAATCCGAAGTTAACCTCTTATTGGTCCCAACCGCCGGATGGCAGGGCTTCAGGCCAAAGCTCAGCGCAGCATTTCTCGAGCCCATCCCCGGTTCATCAACAGCGACGATGCCATCCTTTCCGTCTCTCTCTCCTTCTCGTCGGCTCGAACAAGGAAGGTAAAACCATAAAAAAAAAACCAAAAAAGCTAACAACTTTTCAACGGCCAAGCGGATCCCAAAAAAAAAAAAACTGGGCGGTGCCAACGATTCAGGTGGTGCTGGGAATAGAGATGGAATTAATAGTGATAATAATCATAGAGAGTAGGGTGGCAGCGGTAGCGATGGAGAGGCGAGGAGGAGTAGGAGGCGCGGCGCATGGGGCGGCGAAGGTGGGACCCATGATAGGGTTCTTGAGTTGATAGGCGGCAGAGAAAAAGAGACGGGGGTGGGAGGAGGAGGGTTTAGGGTTTATATCCGCTTTTATAGCGGGGAGCAGAGCAAGGGGTGGGAAGACGCCGCAACAAGTAAAAACGGCGAGCCAAAAAATGCGGCGTCTGCGCGTTTTGGACGGATTAAGAAGCGGGGCCCGCCGATGGTTTGGATACCCTGGATGTGGTCGGCCTTCCATACGAAGGACAGTGCTTCGGCCGGCTTACAGATTTGATGGCATCCAAGGTACCATTGCAGTGGGAAAGTCGATGGGATACCCAAGTTTTCGTGTTGATACTCCGAAAATGAATGATGGATTGAGACAAACTTTATGATATCTTTATTTAAAAAACCCTTATTACATTGCGCCTTTCTTGAGTACGCTGGGAAAACAGTGTCATAGGATCTCATCCGGCATTCCTGCAAGCCATCCTCTGTCCATGCAAGATGATGGATTTTGTTGATGCCTAATTACTTAGAGCTAATGGCTTTGAGAGTTAATAGCTCCGATCTTTGTCTTTAAGATCCTGTAAAAGTTTCATAACTAGGGATTCCAGCTAAGGACCTTTCGATGTCAGTAATCAGGAACACAGCCATCTCCCTTCTCTTTGGAGAGAAAAAAAAACTATCTCTAGAATAAGCGGATCATTTTTCTGTGTGAAAAACTTACCTTATGCTTGCTCTTACCTTTCTTTTATCGCTATTTCCCAGTGTTCTTCCCCGCATGCTATGACGTGTCAGTATTCCTACAGATAGAATGTCAGAGCTGATCGGATTAGATCCGCATCATTGTTCCGACATCATCAGTGTTTGGCCAGAAATGATCGCCTTTTAGCGCTCATCTATTAAGAGTCATTAAAGTCTGCTAATAACTTTTTGGGCCTTAGTGGCTTTTTTGACTTGAAGTGATTGATACTTTATGGCACATAATCACCTTTTGATGCTCATTTACTCAGAGTCATTAAAGTCTGCTAATAACTTTTTGGGCCTTAGTGGCTTTCTAACTTGAAGTGATTGATACTTTATGGCAGATAATCGGATGTTTATTTAGCCATGGTCATTAAATATTGCTAATGACTTTTGGACCTTAGTGGCTTTTCTGACCCGAAGTGATTGATACTTTATGGCATCGCCTTTTGATGCTTATTTAGCCAGAGTCATTAAATATTGCTAATGACTTTTTGGATTGAGGTCCTTTGAAAAGGATGTTCATAATGGCATCCTCTACCTTGTTAAACATCTAAGTATCTCGCGGCCACCTAGGACCGGCCCTGGGGCCATCTAGGGGCCAATTGCCTTGGGGCCGCCTAGGACTGGCCCTGGGGCCGTCTAGGGGCCGGCTGCTTTGGGCTGCCTAGGACCGGCCCTGGGACTGTCTAGGGGCCAATTGCTTAGGGGCCGCTTAGGATTGGCCCTGGAGCCAATTGCCTTGGGGCCTACTAGGACCGGCCCTGGGGCTGTCTAGGGGCCAATTGCTTTGGGCCGCCTAGGACTGGCCCTGGGACCGTCTAGGGGCCAATTGCCTGGGGGCCGCCTAGGACTGGCCCTGGGGCCGACTAGGGGCCAGACGTTGTATTTATCACGTGGCTTCTTACAAGCCGCATCATATGCCACGTGGCTTCCTATCAGCCATATCATATGCCCCCCGCTCCTGAGTCTTGGTGTTCACGTGCTCAGCGTTTGCCAAGAGAAAGGAGTGCGAAAAATTTTCATATAATTAAGTTTAATACGGTCCATTTACAATGGGCGCACGTTTCTAAGAAGATAGAAAGTCCTTTCATCATTTAAACGAGGGCGCTTCGTGATTTGATGGAAAAGGGCTTTATGTACATAAATTGCACTGATGGCTCTCTTTTGCTAGGGGAAATGTGCTCCTCCTATAGGCGGGTGACATTTGGGCCACAATTCGGTGTTCACCGCCTTACTCTTCATGATGGGCAGGGTTTCCCAGTTTTGAGAGGCTAATTTTATCCCGCCCATCCCTTTTGTCTTCTATCATTTCTATACTCCTCTTACCTCTTGCTCTTCCTCTCTGCGCTGAGTCCCTCTTTGATTCCGTTCTTTTGTCTGGAGGTTAGTTCCTTGGTTTCCTTGTGTTTGTTTTTTTCTTTTTTCTTCTTGATGGATCCTCAGTCCAATAGGAAGGGTAAGAAGCCTCTAGTCGAACCATCTAGAGAAGAGATTCTCGAGGCCCGTCGTCGTGCTCCCGGTGGAATTTTCATCCCCGGTCGCTCTGAGATGGCCAGTCAGCCCCCCACTAGGGTCCCCTCTGGCAAGGTTCCACCGGGCGAAGCCCCCTCAGGCGAGGTCCCCCGAGTGAGGTTCCACCGGGCGAGTTCCCCTCAGGCGAGGTCCCCTGAGTGAGATTCCTCCACCTGTAGATAGGTCTGTTTCCCCATCCCCTAGGGTTTTGCCTCCCCCGGTACCTTCAACATCTCCTTCTAGACCTAGCTCCGTGGGCCTGGGAGGAATATGTTCTGTCATAAAAGATCGTGATATACGGAGAATCAGGGTTCAATATGGGGTTCCTGACAGTGTTTGTTTGTCTGCTCCTTGGTTTGGCAACAAAGTGACCGATAGTCGGGGAGGGGGAGTCGTCCTATATGAGGAATTCCTTAAGGGTGGACTCCGCCTCCCTCTTCATCCTTTCTTTTTAAATCTTTTGAATAGATACAATTTAATTCCTGTCCAATTAACCCCAAATTCCGTTCGTATTATATACACGTTCTTAATACTCTGCCATTTTCATGGTGCCCCTGCTAGAGTTTCTTTATTTCGAGCTTTGTATAAACTTAGAAACGCTTCCGGGAGTGGCTGGTGGAGTTTTGCCTCCCATCCCAAGAGGGTACTCAAACTGGACGTACCCTCGAAGATAAAAGGGTGGAAGTCACGCTTCTTCTATGTCCATGGCGAGAAGATGAAGACATCTTGGAATAGACCCGACACTAGCCCCAATAAAAACTCCAGTATAGAGGAAAGGGACCGAGAGCTTTCCAGGCCCTTCTATCCTCTGTCATTCCTCCTTGCGCGGAGATGCTGTCGGAGGGGAACCTTCGCGAAGCCTTAGCAGCACCAGTGGCGCCCTCACCGAGCCCCGGTGAGCGCTACTATTTTTAACCGTCGACCTTTTTTTTTCTTCCATTTTTTATTTGTTTATTGCATGTGTTTGCATGTGAGCCTTTCGTTGACTTATGACCTTTTGTCTTGTTCGTGTTTGTTTTATTGCCTCTGTTCTCTGACTTTTTTCTTATTTGATGCATAAATGAGGTTTTCCACAAAGTCTTTGTCAGAGGCCCTAAAGAAGAGGAAAGCAGCTGAGGGTCCAATGAAAACAGGGCCCAAGAAGTCTAGACGGGTAGCGGGGGATGATCCGCTATCGGGTCGAGTGGCTCCACCCTCTTCCCCTGAGGTCACATTAGCAGAGGGCCCGAGAAAAGGAGATCCCCGCATTGAAGCACTGGTAACAGAGGTCCCTTCAACCAAGACTCAAGAGGAGCTACCCACAGGGGTCCCTTTAGCTGGGGCCCGGGAGGAGCCAGTGAGGGAGAGTCCCCCACCTTCCCCCGTAGCCGAAGGCGAGGCCATGCCGGAGGAAAGGATGGCGACACCTCCGACTCGGGAGGCCGATGATGATCGGCTTTCGGAAGTTCATTCACCTCAGGAGGAGGTAGAGATGCCTCCTAACGAGGACGCTCCCAGTCGGCCACCTGGGATCAATGCGATGTGCCGGGGGCATCTAGCTGAACGCCTACACAGTCGCTCCATCCTTTCTAACCTCCAGGCCGAACTCCGACGCCAACCATTGGAGAAGTCCTTTGATACCTTCTTCACTGCTATTCTTCAGGTGATTATGTGAAATCTTTGACTTTTCTATTTTACTCTCTTCTTGCTTTCCCCTTTCTTTCTTATTACAATCAACTTCCTACTTTGCAGGCGTCTAACAGTGCATTTGTCTTTCAAGACGCTTGTATTGAGGAGAAACGGAAACAGAGTTCGTCTGAATTGAGTGCCCTCAAGGCCCAGGTGAGCGGGCTAACTCAAGAGTTATCCGAGGCCAAGGCTCGGGAGCTAGCATCAACCAGCACCCTGAGGGCCGCTGAGGAGGAAAATCGGGCCTTAAAGGCTCGAATTGAAGAGGTTGAGGCCAAACTAGCTGAAATTGTGTCGGGGCTAAGGCTTACTGAAGAGAAATTGGGGACCGCCCTTCTCCGGGTGACCCAAGCTGAGGAGAGGACTGCGGCTGTAGAAGATAGAGCTGACCTGCTTGAACTGGAGGCTCAAGCTGCAGAGGAAAGATTGGCCACCGCTGAGGAGCGGCTGATTTTCGTAGAGGGAAAGCTGGCTTCTGTTGAGGATGAAATGAAAGAGACCTTGACCAAATTACTCTCCGTCGAAGTTTGGGCCAATGAAAGGGTAATGGCTGCACAGACTGAGGCTATTCTCCGAGTTAATGCTGCCGATCAAAGAGCTCAGCAAGCCATGGAGTTCTACAAGGGCTCCGCCGAATTTGCGGCATAATGTAGTGAGGCAGCCATGGATGCTTTTGCCAAAGGCTTCAAGAAGTGCAAGAAGAAAATTTTACAAGTCTACAAATTGGATAACCTCGACAGCATTCAGCCCATGGATGATGACTAAGAGGACGAATCAGAGTCCTCAGGGTCTTGATTTTGGGTCTCTCTTTTTTCTGTTTCCGTAATATAGCCAGGATTGGCTTTTCATATGATGATTATATTGGTAACATAAATTCTATTTTCGGGTGGTTTTGTATGCCGCTTCTATGCTCGAATTAATCTTATCAGTCTTTAGTTATTTCACTGCTCAGTAATCTAGCCTTATCTTCTTGACTATACCCGGTGATTCACTAGCACAATCCATTTGAGAATTATACAAGAGATCCTTAGTATAGTCTTAAAGAGCTCTTTTGGGATTACTTATGACCAGCCCGGGGCCGACTAAGGGTCATGTCGGTGAGGCTACCTGAGATTAGCCCTAGGGCCGGCTGGGAGTTAGGTATAATCGCGGCCGCCTAGGACTAGCCCGAGGGTCAGCTAGGGGCCATATACAATCGTGGCCGCCTAAAAACAACCCGAGGGTTAGCTAGGGGCCATGTACAATCGTGGCCGTCTAGAACCAGCCCGAGGGCCAGCTAGGGGCCATGTATCATCGTGGCCGCCCAGACAGCCCAAGGGCCAGCTAGGGGCCATGTATCATCGTGGCTGCCTAGGACCAGCCCGAGGGCCGGCTAGGGGCCACATATCATCGTGGTTGCCTAGGACCAGCCCGAGGGCCGACTAGGGGTCACTATCATAGCAGCCGCCTAGGACCAGCCCAAGGGCCGGCTAGGGCCACAATCATCGTGGCCGCCTAGGACCAGCCCGAGGGCCGGCTAGGGGCCACGTATCATCGTGGTCGCCTAGGACCAGCCCGAGGGCCGGCTAGGGGCCACATATCATCATGGCTGCCCAGGACCAGCCCGAGGGTCGGCTAGGGGCCATATTCGGAAACTTTAACCCCAGAGGGTGACCTGAGGGCATTTTGACCTGGCTCAGGGTCCTTTTTGAAAACTGCCATGGGGGTTTCTTGTGCCGGCATGAGAGTTTGACTCAGGGCCGCCTAGGACACAGGACTTGAACCTCCGGAGGTTTCTCACGCCGGTCTGGGGTGTCTGTATCCTAAGGGCCGCCGAGGTCCTTTGAATCCCAAAGGACGACCCGAGAGTCGCTGTGCTGGGACCATGCTCGGGAGCCTTTAACCTCGGAGGGTGATCTGAGGGCATTTTGACCTGGCTCAGGGTCCTTTTTGAAAACTGCCACGGGGGTTTCTTGCGCCGGCCCGAAAGTTTGACTCAGGGCCACCTAGGACACAAGACTTGAACCTCCGGAGGTTTCTCGCGCTGGTTCAGGGTGTCTGTATCCTAAGGGATGCCAAGGTCCTTTTGAAATCCTAAAGGATGACCCAAGAGTCACTGTGCTGGGACCATGCTCATGAGCCTTTAACCCCGGAGGGTGACCTGAGGGCATTTTGACCTGGCTCAGGGTCCTTTTTGAAAACTGCCATGGGGTTTCTCGCGCCGGCCTGAGAGTTTGACTCAGGGCCGCCTAGGACACAGGACTTGAACCTCTGGAGGTTTCTTGCGCCGGTCCGAGGTGTCTGTATCCTAAGGGCCGCTGAGGTCCTTTTAAAATCCCGAAGGATGACCCGAGAGTCACTGTGCTGGGACCATGCTCGGGAGCCTTTAACCCCGGAGGGTGACCTGAAGGTATTTTGACCTGGCTCAGGGTCCTTTTTGAAAACTGCCATGGTGGTTTCTCGCGCTGGCCCGGGAGTTTGACTCAGGGTCGCCTAGGACATAGGACTTGAACCTCTAGAGGTTTCTCGCGCCGGTCCGGGGTGTCTGTATCCTAAGGGCCACCGAGGACACAATATTGAATTGAACAATAAAGTTTGAAAACTACTTTTATAACCATTGGTCTAATACATTTATCATTGATAGTACTGGCGGAGGTTACCGGCGTTCCAAGTTCGTGGAATCGGCCGCCCGTCCATCCCCTCCAGTTTGTAGGCTCCTTGTGAAAGCGCTTTTATGACTCGATAAGGCCCCTCCCAATTCGGCGATAACTTGCCTCCTTCAGTTGGCTTGGACACCTCAGCTTTTCTAAGGACTAGGTCTCTAGAGCGAAACGTCTTGGGACGAACCCGAGAATTATAATACTTCTCTGCTCGCTGGCGGAAAGTGGCCATTCTAAACCATGCCAGATCTCGTGTTTTGTCGATAAAATCTAGATTAGCCCTCAACTGATCGGGGTTTTCGCCCTCTTTATATGCTTCTACTCGGGAGCTCAGGAGACCGATTTCTACCGGAATGACCACTTTAGATCCGAAGACAAGGCTGAAGGGAGTCTCTCCCGTGGGGGCCCTGGGAGTGGTGTGTTATGCCCATAGTACACTCAAAAGTTCTTCCACCCATTTTCCCTTAGATTCATCCAACCGAGTGCGGAGTCCTCGAAGAATAGTACGGTTCGTAACCTCTACCTCTCCATTGATTGGGGATGCCCGACAGAAGTGAACCGGTGGCAAATGCCGAGCTCAGCGCAGAAGGCCTTGAATGCTGAGTTGTCAAACTGGCGGCCGTTATCAGTAATTAGAGTATGAGGTAAGCCAAATCGGCAAATGATAGACTTCCAAAAGAATGCCCTTGTCTTGGCTTCAGTAATTTTAGCTAACGCCTCGACCTCGACCCATTTAGTGAAATAGTCAATGGCCACCAATAAGAATCTCCTCAGTCCTGTGGCTGGGGGAAAGGCCCGAGTATGTCCATCTCCCACTTAGCGAAAGGCTAGGGAGTAGATAGTGGACTTAAAAGTGAAGCCGACTGTCTCTGGATACTTGAGTGTCGTTGGCAGCTATCGCACCTTCGAACCAACTTAACAGCGTCCTGGCGCATTGTAAGCCAATAATATCCTTGGCGAAGGGCCTTATACGCTAAAGACCTGTCCCCCACATGACTCCCACATATGCCTTCATGGATTTCTTTGAGAACATAATCAGCGTCCACCAGGCCTATACACTTAAGAAGAGGATGAGAGAAAGATTTCCTGTATAAGTGGCCTTCTACCAATACAAACTTGGTCAACCTCCTCTTTAGCAACTTGGCTTCTGATGGGTCGGTGGGGAGAGAACCACTAGTGAGATAATGGACGTAAGCATCCATCCAAGTTGGCTCTTGCATGATTGATATAACCTCCTCTGCGGAATCGATACTCGGACTCTCCAAATGCTCGACATACTCTCTTTCTAGGGAGTCGTCCACCGAAGTAGCCAACTTTGATAGTGCATCGGTTCTAGCATTTTTCCCTCTGGGAATGTAGCTGATGGTGAAGTAAGCCAACAAAGAAATCAATGTATTAACTTTATCCAGATATCGCGACATAGTAGGGTCGCGAGCTTCGAACTCTCTGGTAATGTGCCCGGAGACGAGCTGGGAGTCAGTGAAGGCTCGAAGATGCTTTACTCCTAACTCACAGGCAAGTTTGATTCCAGCCAATAAGGCTTCATACTCGGCTTGATTGTTAGTGGCCTTGAAAAGAAAGCGAAGGGCATACCCAAAGGTCATTCCCTCTGGACTTGCCAAGATAAGACCTGCTCCGCTTCCCTAGGAATTGGAGGCACCGTCCACATGAAGGATCCAGGCCTCCGCCAAATATTCTTTGGCTACTGAACACCTCTCAGGGGCATCATTGTCCCGCTCGCCAGTCCAGGTGCACTCCACCAAAAAATCCACCAACACTTGGGACTTAGGAGCGGGGTGAGCCCGGAATGACAAATCGAATTCTCCTAGTTTAACAGCCCATTTTTTCAGATGATCTAAGGTATCCGGTTGAGCCAATATAGACCTAAGAGGCTGGTTGTTAGCACCGCTATCGGGTGTGCTTGGAAGTATGGTCGGAGGCGCTGAGCGGAGATGACCAAGGCGAAGATAATCTTTTCTACCTGAGAATACTGAATTTTTGCATCATGAAGTACCTGCTAGTATAGTAAATAGGCTTCTGCACTCCATCTTGATCGAGTCGAACTAAAACAGAGCTGACCGCCTCTGGGGTGGCAGCTAGATAAACAAAAAGCTGCTCCCCCTCCTCAGGCTTCGATAATAATGGTGGAGTAGACAAGAACTCCTTTAATTCTTCAAAGCCCTTTGGAAGCTGTTCGTCCACTCAAAGCTATCGACTTTTCGTAAGGCTTTAAAGAAAGGTAGGCACCTCTCCGCCGACCTGGATAAGAATCGGCTCAGGGCGGCTATTCTTCCAGTGAGTCATTGGACCTCCTTGTTAACTGGTGGTCGCATATCGAGGATAGCTTAATCTTCTCCGGATTCGCCTCGATTCCGCGTTGGGTGACTAAGAAGCCTAGAAACTTTTCCGCAGTAATGCCAAAGGCGCACTTACGGGGATTAAGCTTGATTTGATGACTTGAGGTTGTTGAAGGTTTCTTCCAAGTCAGTAACGTGACTGGCAATGTGGATGCTCTTAGTCAACATGTCATCCACATATACCTCCATGTTATGTCCGATCTGGTCTTTGAAGACCTTATTCATCAACCTTTGATAAGTGGCTCCGGCGTTCTTTAGGCCAAAGGGTGTCACCTTATAGCAATAAATGCCTTTCTTCGTAATGAAAGAGGTATTTTTCTCATCCATCGGGTCCATCTTTATTTGGTTGTAGCCGGAGAAGGCATCCATAAAACTCAGGAGCTCATGCCCGAAGGTGGAGTCCACCAGCTAGTCGATCCGTGGTAGAGAAAAGCTGTCCTTAGGACATGCTTTATTAAGATCAGTGAAATCAATGCAGATCCGCTAACTTCTACTCACCTTCCAGATCATAACCATATTTGCCAACCAACTTGGATATTGAGCTTCCCGAATGTGGCCGGCGACTAAAAGTTTGTTAACTTCCTCGTCTATGGTCCTTTGCTGCTCGGGGCGAAGCTTCTTTTCTTCTATCGAACAGGTCGACACTTGGTATCAATGTTGAGCTTATGGGTTATCACCTCCGAGGGAATACCAGCATGTCTGAGGCAGACCATGCAAAAATATCTGAGTTAGCTCGTAAAAAGGTAAGGAGTTCATTTTTTATTTTCAAAGGAAGAAGCTCACCAATTTGCACGGTCTTGGTGGGATCATCTCCCAATGGATAAGACAATAATCGCTCTGCCGATTCTCCTCTTCTTTCGGATTCATTAGGGTCGAACAACACCGGGGTAGAAGGAGCCACCACCTCTTGGGGCCTAGGAGCCATATGATAACATAATTGTGCGAGGTTCTGCTCCCCAGCATCTCTCCGACTCCTTGATTGGTTGAAAACCTTACCAGCCGGCGTCTGGTAGAGATGATTGCATCCAAGAGGTTCAAACTAGGACGACCAAGGATAGCGTTGTAGGCTAATGGCACCCTGGCCACCAGGAATCTCATCAGGACAATGCTCTGATGGGGTGGCGATCCGCCGTAACCGGCAAAATAATCTCGCCCTCCACCTTGATAGCATCTCCTGTAAAACCGACGAGGGGGGTCGCCACAGGTGACAACAAATTAGAAGACAGACCCATCCGAACAAAGGCATCATAAGTAAGTATATCTGCCGAACTTCCACTATCTACAAGTATTCTTTTTATAGGATGTTTAGCAATCGTCATAGAGACGACTACACTATCATTATTTAGATGATCCCATCTTCCTAACTCCCTTTCAAAATAGGGATTTACATCCTCTACCCTCTCATCTCCCCTAGATCTTTTAGCTAACAAGGCTGCCCCCCAGGAAAGCATGCCCACCGTTCGCTCCATCGGAGTGTTGTCGATGCCAGCTTGAGCGGGTGGGGGTCCCATCAAAGGTGGAACAATCGGATCTCCCTTCTTGACGAAGATTCCAAGATAACCTTGCTATATAAGCTCCTCAATAGCGCGTTTCAAGTTGCGGCATTCATCAGTGTCATGGCCGTAATCCCTATGGAAACGATAATATTGACTCCGATCACGAGCAGAACCTGCCCTTAGAGGAGGGGGATGCCTGAGATAGGGCTCGCCTTCTATCTCTATGAGAATATAAGATCTCGAGGCGAGGAGAGGGGTGTAACTTCCTTCTTTAGTAGGTAGGTTATGGCCTATTATCCGAATGATGCGGGGGTTCAGGCTTCTTGGGGGGAAGTCTGCTTGGCACCTCCCGGAACGGCTTCTTGCCAGCCGTTCGATCAGCATCCCTTTGGGTATGATCGGCCTCATCAGCGCGGATATACTTGTGTGCCCAATCCAGGAGTTCAACATAGGAGCTAGGCGGTCTTTTATCTAAGGAGTAAGTGAAGCAAGAGGGACGAAGCCCCCGCTTTAAAGCCAGGGTAGCCACAGCATCATCTAGATGATATACCTCTAGTACCATAGCTTTAAATCGAGCTATGAAATCCTTCAGGAGCTCGCCCTCTTTTTGCTGGACGGAGAAGAGGCTGTCAGCTACCCAGGGGATCTTGCAGCAGGCATCGAATTGTGCCAAAAAGGCCTTTTCCAGCTACTGAAAAGAGTCGACGCTGCATGGGAGCAACCTGGAATACCAGGCACGGGCGGCCTTCCGAAGAGTTGCAGAGAAGGCGATACATAATAAAGCATCCGTGGCTCCTTGGACCTGCATGAGGGACTTATAACTCTCCAAATGATCCAATGGGTCAGTAGTGTCATCATATGGGTCTAGTTGAGGAAGACGGAACTGGTGGGGTATGCGTTCTTCCATGATCTGGCAGGAGAGAGGGGGACGAGAATCATATTCTATCCCCGAATGATTATGGAGCTTTTGACTAAGCTCCTCCAGGCGCCGATTTTGCTCTTCCAGGCGTCTTTCCATCCGATCATTGATATCTTCATCTGCAGATTCGGATGAGGAAGAAGTAGGATACTGAGGTCGATGACGATGTGAACTTCGGGGCTCCTTCCCCTTTCGGTGCTCATAACCACCAGAGCGGAGAGTAGAAGACCTCGATCTCTTGAGGCTCTCTAGGTGATAGCGCTCGGATGGAATTTGATGGTGAGAATGTTCCTTCTGAGAGGACTTTCTATGCGTAGACTGCTGACTAGCTGGAGCAGCAGTCTATGGTGGTGCGAAAATCTAGCTTGCCGATGAGCAGTTGCGGGCTACTGTTCTTGCAGTTCACGGACTACCCCAATGAGGGCTTGAACCTGCTGAGTCAGGTGAGCCAATTGGTCATGCGGAGCAGCTGATATTATAGGTGGTGAGGAGACAGGAGAGCTAGTTTCTGATAGATCCGTCCTAGAGGGATGCCCCCCCGGGGAGTCAGAAGAGGCTTCCTGAACATATGTTGGCTCCATCGAATCTTCTAGAGAAGGTCTTCTAGAAAAGAGTTAGAGAAAGGCAAGCTTCTTCGCGCTGCGTACCATGCCCTCCCCCTTCCTAGCGCGCTAATCTGTTGATGCCTGGTCACTTTGAGCTAATGGCCTTGAGAGTCAATAGCCCCGATCCTTCGTCTTCAAGATCCTGCAAGAAGTCCCATAACTGGGGATTCCAGCTAGGGACCCCGATGCTCAAGTTAGCAACCAGGAACACAGCCGTCGTCTCCCTTCTCTTTAGGGAGAAGAAAAACTATCTCTAGAATAAGTGGATCATCTTTCTGTGGAAAAACTTACTCTTCTTTTTTATCGGTATTTCCAGTGTTCTTCCCCCGCATGCTATGACATGTCACATTCCTACAGATAGAATGTCAGAGCTGGATCGGATTAGATCCGCATCCATTGTTTCGACATCATCAGTGTTTGGCCAGAAATGATCGCCTTTTAGCGCTCATCTATTCAGAGTCATTAAAGTCGCTAATGACTTTTTGGGCCTTAGTGGCTTTTTTGACTCGAAGTGATTGATACTTTATGGCAGATAATCACCTTTTGATGCTCATTTACTTAGAGTCATTAAAGTCTACTAATAACTTTTTGGGCCTTAGTGGCTTTTCTGACTCGAAGTGATTGATACTTTATGGCAGATAATCACCTTTTAATGCTTATTTAGCCAGGGTCATTAAATATTGCTAATGACTTTTTGGACCTTAGTTGCTTTTCTAACCCGAGGTGATTGATACTTTATGACAGATAATCGCCTTTTGATGCTTATTTAGCCAGGGTCATTAAATATTGCTAATGACTTTTTGGATTGAGGTCCTCTAAAAAGGATGTTCAGAATGTCATCCTCTACCTTGTTAAACATCTAAGTATCTCGCGGCCACCTAGGACCGGCCCTAGGGCCGTCTAGGGGCAATTACTTTGGGGCCGCCTAGGATTGGCCCTGGGACCGTTTAGGGGCCAATTGCCTTGGGGCCGCCTAGAACCGGCCTTGGGGCCGTCTAGGGGCCGATTGCTTTGGGCCGCCTAGGACCGGCCCTGGGGCCATCTAGGGGCCAATTGCTTAGGGGCCGCCTAAGACCGGCCCTGGGGCCGTCTAGAGGCCAATTGCATTGGGGCCGCCTAGGACTGGCCCTAGGGCCGTATAGGGCCAGACGTTATATTTATCACGTGGCTTTTACAAGCCGCATCATATGCCACGTGGCTTCCTATCAGCCACATCATATTTGTATTATTATTTTTATGTTCGGCATGCTCTATTGTTAGCCGTGTGCATACATGGTGCTTGTAGGTTTGAAACATCACCAGTGATTTCAAAACGGTAATAGAATTCTCTTTCCTGATATCATCATCTTATTGTATATATGATCATTGGGAAATTAAGAACATCATTGTTTTTAATTTCTCTTAAAACATTAAAAATATTGGATCACCATTGTGATGAGAATGTGCATCAAAATTTATTGATAACTTTCTTTCTATATTTACGATCGAAAGGACAATACTTTAATATAACAAAAATGCTACAATCACTTCTTCCTTATTTATAAGCATCATATTCCACCTCTACCTTACTTTTTCTTTGCCAGTGCTGCCACTCTTCTCTTTTATAAGTTCTATATTTATTAGATAATTTATACTTCCATAATTAAAATTTTAAATTCATATTTATTTATTATAAAAATAAGTTTTTAAGGATGTTACTGATATTGCAAGTGTGATAACCTTTCATTTGTATAGTATATCAAGCACATCATCATTGGTGATCATTGTTGATTGAAATATCTCGTAACAGGGTAACGTTGGATCATAATGATCCGATCACTGAATAA
Organism: Calamus simplicifolius; assembly: GCA_900491605.1. NCBI lineage: Eukaryota > Viridiplantae > Streptophyta > Magnoliopsida > Arecales > Arecaceae > Calamus > Calamus simplicifolius. Next base: position 60,707 of record UESW01002558.1, on the reverse strand, counting down.
TTGTGATAATATAAGAGAAAGTGTTTGTATCTATAATTTTTTTTATTTGATAAATATATTTTTACTTTTAGCTTATAAGCCGGTCTCATTATCAAACAAAAAGGTAATACTTTAATTAATTTTTTACATATGTATATGTTGCTTAATTTTTGTTGTTTGCATTTATACATCTATAATTTTTTTAGATGTATATCTTTAAGACATGCATGCATGTATATATTCTTATTTGCATATATACATCTACACATACATATGTATACCCTTGCAAATTTGCTACTTAATTGTATATCATTATAAATTATTACTTTTGCATGTATCCCATTAATTTACCATCTATGTATACTCTTATAAAATGTCTTTTAAGTAAGTTAAATATATAGACAAAACAAATAATTTATTAGATTATACAAGTAAAAGGCTATAAATATACATAAGATGAGTGCCACCAAAACAAAAATATTGAGACGCAATTATAGTAATTAAAAAAGATAAAATAAGAAATAAAATTATTAGTAAAAGATAGATATAATATTAATTGATAAATTAAGGCAAGAAAAACTTAGATGATTTGAGATATATATATATATAACATGGGTCGAGTAACATGGGTCGAGAAATGTACTATTATAAAAGAATAGTTTAATACATGTAAAAAAAAATATAAAGATAGATAAAAAATTATTTAAAAATAATAATAACTTTATACTTTATAAAAGCAATGATCATAAACCAAGTAAAATAGAGAAAAAGATCATATAGCCAACCTTAGCTGATTTGTAAATAAGAGTTTGTTATAATTGTTATTGTTACATACGCTATATACAAGGATATACATGTAAAACATAAATTTGAGAGATATAATATATAATTTTTAACTCTTGTGTAGTTTAATAAGATACACAGAAGTGAGACATTTGATGTCATGGTCTTATATGACTAATGTTACCTTTGAAAACATTGTTTTATTATTTTATATTTTTTTAATCTAGAACTCAAAGAAATTTGTAACAGTAGACTTTTAGACTCCCGCACGCATTCTCCAGCTCGAAGCAACAGCTGTCACATCTTTTGTCAAGATTCTATATTTTTGTTATCCATTGGCATAAACTATTTTATTGTATCATATTTTTTTTTTTTTTTTATACAAGCGGACGATCACACTCATCTAGTGTGAGTCAGCCCAAAAGATCTGAATACAAAATTTGCTTCAACGGAATAGGGCAGGGATCGCCAATACTCCACGTCCACGACCCGGCATGCTGGGCCACAAAGGATGCAACCCAGTCCGCCGCCGCATTGGCCTCCCGGAAAATATGGCGGATCTGGACGCTATCCACATCCCGCAGCATAGACCAAATATCCCTAAGGATCGGATTGGTATGACCAGCAGGGCAAATCACCTTCTTCAGCCAAGAGATGACCGTCATGGAATCACTCTCGATGAAGAGCCTCTGAACGTGAAGAGTACGAACAGCAAATGAAATACCCACCCAGGCCGCATGAAGCTCAGACATGGGGACAGAGGAGTCAAGAGAGCCAAATCCTCCAGCAGCCAATAAACCACCATGAGTACCGCAGATAACAAAGCCAGATCCAGCAGCTCTACCACGGACACTTCCGTCAAAGTTGAGTTTGACCACCCCTGGAGGAGGGGGTTCCCAAGAAATGAAAACCGTATGCCGGTTCGCTGCCGAAGCAGCAGGGGAACCCCAGAGGCCAAAGGTGTCAAAGCCAACACGAGCATAGTCCGCCGTCAAGAGTCTAATCTTCCTCACAATGCTAAGAGTGGAAAGATTTTCTCCAGTAAAGATGAACAGATTCCTGGACAGCCAGATCTGGTACGCCGTAGTAGCCCATAATCTTTTCTTCTGAATAGAGCACTGCCGGAGATCAGAGAGAAAGGAAGAATGATGAGAGCCCAAGTCATCCTGGCTACTAGTGTAACCTATCATGATCCAGACCTGTCTAGCTCTGGGGCAGCCAAAGATAGCATGATCAGAAGATTCCTCCTCCAGAAAGCATAAAGGACAGGTCGGCTAATAGATAAGCCCCTACGCGAAAGAAGACCACAAGTAGGGAGACAGTCCCACATGAGCTTCCAAATGAACAACTGAACCCTGGGGATAATAGGAAGCTTCCAAATCCAAGCAGCATTAACCGATCGCTGGGAAGAGGCCTAAACAAGTTGACCAGATCCCTAGAGGGGGCCTTAGAAAGACAGGTTCTCTACCAGATCCTGGTGTCCGAAGAGTGTTCAGAGATAAGAGGCATCGAGACAATCCGATGGGAGAGATCCAATCCAAAGAAACTGGTCACCAAGGGGATATGCCAAGCTGGGGGATCAGAGGAGATCAGATCCTTAACCCTTAAGTTAGCTGGGACATCAATGCTGATGAAGGATGGCCACCTAGAAAGAGGAAGCTCAGCAATCCATGAATCCTGGACAACATCAATCGATGAGCCATCTCCAATCATCCACGAAGTATGCTCCAAAATAGTCTGGCCATAATGACAAACCGCCTTCCAGAAGGAGGAACAACCACGAGGCGGAATAGACGAGTCAAACGACCAATCACCATACCTCGATCGCATCAGCGAACTCCAGAGGCAATGCGGCTCCAGTAGGAATCTTGAAGCGTGTCTAGCAATAAGGGCCTCTCGACGAGTAATAAGAGACTGAATGCCAAGACCACCCTCTTTGATAGGCATACAGACCATATCCCAAGATAAAAGATGCATCCCGTGACCTCCTTGCATAGAAGCCCACAGAAAGTCGCGAAAGCATTTTTCAATCCTCTTCAGGCAGGTAATAGGAATAGCAGCATTCGACATAAGATACAAGGGAAGAGAGGACAGAACCGAGCGAATAATAATGACTCTGGCCATCATCGAAAGATTAGTGACCTGCCAGCTCTCTATGCGCTGACGAACCTGCCTCTCAATCGCTGCATAATCAGAACATCGGGGACGTCTCCCAGTTATGGGAATCCCCAAATACATAAGCTTATCCGCCTGAGAAGTAATACCAGACAACTGAATAATGACTTCTCTGGTGGTCCTGGGAGTCTTCGGGCTGAAACATATAGAGGATTTGAGAAAATTGACCTTTTGACCCGAGGCCTGACAATAGCTCTGGATAATAGTATGAAATGACGCAGCATCATCTACAGAGGCCCTGCCCAACAGAATACAGTCATCAGCAAAAAGTAGGTGAGAGACGGAGGGCCCCTCAGACTCGGTCATAAAGGGAGTGATCCGACGGTCAATCTGAGCCTGACATAAAGCACGAGAAAGATCATCCGCAGCCAAGATAAACAACAATGGAGATAAAGGGCAGCCTTGTCTAAGACCCATAGAGGAGCGAAAGAACTCAGACGGGCTACCGTTGACGATCAGAGAAAAAGAGGGCCTTTCAATACAGGCCATAATCCATTCAATAAACAGATCATCAAACCCAAACTCCAAAAGAGTGCGATACAAGAAGGCCCAGCACATACGATCATAAGCACGCTCCATATCGAGCTTAACGGCCATAAGACATCGGCTGACCGGGGCACGCTGAAGGTCATACATAAACTCCTGGGCTATAAGGACGTTATCAGAAATAGACCGTCCTCTGATAAATGCCCCCTGCTCCACAGAGATGAGGCGAGGGATCACCACAGCAAGGCGGCTAGCTAAAAGACGAGCACAGACCTTGTACAATGTATGCAAAGACTAATCGGCCGAAAGTGTTGCGGGAGGGAAGCATCCACACGCTTAGGCACCAGGAAGATATAAGTCTGATTCCACTCTAAAGGAATATGTCTAGCATGGAAAACATCCAAGATAGCCTGAACAACCTCCTATCCGATAATGTCCCAATAGTGACGAAAGAAGAATGGCGGGAACCCATCAGGTCCAGGGGCCTTATCCAGCCCAAGCTCCTAGAGGGCCTCCCTAACCTCCTCAGCATAAATCATCCGAATAAGCATGTCATTATCCACAGAGGAGACCTTCCTAGCCTCCGGAACCTGCACAACCGGACCTCCAACACCTAAAGACTCAGTCCATCTAGACAGGAAGAAATGAAGAAGAAGATCCCGGATAGAGTGGAAATCCTCCCGAGTATTCCCCTCATCATCAACTAACCTCCGAACCCTATTACCAGCCCGCCTCTTTAGGGTAGCCTGATGAAAGAATCTGGTGTTACGATCCCCATCACAAATCCATTGGACCCTAGACTGCTGCCACCAGTACATCTCCTGCTGACGGAGAAGGGAGTGATGACGTGCAAGCAGCTCCCTCAGCGCCGACATATCCGAATCACCCAGAAAGCCATCCTGATCCTCCTTAGTCTGTAAGATAGTGATGTTCTCTTCAACACTTTCAACTTGTCTGACCAGATCCCCCACCTCCATTCTGTTCCATCTGGACAGCCGATGCCTTGCCATCCTCAGACGGCGAGAGAGCCGGTAAACAGCATTACCCCTAATAGGAGTATGCCAGATCTGAGAAATGATAGAACGAGCACCAGGATAGCCTGTCCAGAATTTCTCAAACCTAAACTGTTTCCGCATAAGCTGATCCACCTCCGTGGAAATCATAATCGGGCAGTGATCAGAAGCAATCCGAGGCAGGTGAGTGACAGATACCCTCGAGAACCTCTGGAGCCACTGAGGATTAGCCATAGCTCTGTCAAGTCTTTCCCAGACCCGGGCCGACCCCTGGCGGTTGTTACACCAAGTGAATTGTGGCCCCCCAAATCCCAAATCCATCAATCCAGAGGAAGCAATAAAGGTTCTGAATTCCAAAATATCAGCTGAGCCAGTAACTCGACGACCACCACATTTCTCTTTAGCCTCAGTGATGCAGTTGAAATCCCCCGCAACAATAGTCGGAAACCCCTGAGCAAGGAGCGAGAGCAGCTCCGACCAGAGAACCCTTCTCACCCGATAGTCCGTACTGGCATAAGTGCTAATAGAAGCCAAGGATCAGAATTCCCCTCGGTAACAACAAGGCTAATAAACTGGTTACATTGATGGAAAGCATCTATCGTAACAGCAGCATCACGCCAGATAGCCAGCATGCCTCCCGCCAAACCTTCAGCTCCACAGCATAAGAAGACCAGGATCGGGCAATCTGTCTACGAAATCGAGCAAGACTATCACCCGACAGCCTGGTTTCTAAGAGAATACAAATATCAAATTTATGTAGCAGCAATAGTCTACTAAACGAGGAGCGAAAAGAAGGCTTTCGAGCTCCTCGTACATTCCATACTAGAATCTTCATTTACAAGGTGGAGGAAGCTGGGACCCTTCCCTGGTCCTCCCTCGTAACACAATCTACAATATCCCCATCCGCTAAAGTGACTACTGGAGACAATAAAGAAGAAGAGGCCGATTGGCCCTCCCCTGCAATAGCCTCCACATCAGCCTGGGGACCCTGAGTACAAACAGCATCGATCGAAATAAATCCATCTCCCCCTTCTGAATGTGACATCACCAGGGGACCTTCCTGACTGCTAGGAGGCTGATGGGAAGGAGAGCTTCTGAACACCCCCACACTCATGGCAGAATGAACCTTCCCTTTGCCTCTATGCTTATCCAACTTAGAAATGGACCTTGGTGGCAGCGATACCTCCGATCTAGCTCGCTTAAAAGGAGCTGGATATGCATCCTTACTTCCCAACTGAACCTCTCCACCATCAGCCAATGCAAGAGCAGCGAATGGATTAGCTGAAAGATCAGAATGGACCTCTCCACCACCCAATTTGACTCCCATTTCAGCCTCCATCTCGGAACATTCAGAATGAACAGCACCGGCACGCCCCATCCGCACCGGCACGCCATCCTTACGGGCCTCCGCTTCCACCACTGACTGAGCCTTTCCCTTTGCCAAAGCTGAAGCTTTCTTCGACGCCGGTGAAGGTCTCTGGCGAACCGTCTTCACCGGAGAAATCCAATCGTCAGGCCGACTGAAACCCGGACGAAGACCATCCTTTCCTTTAGGTGAAGCAGGGGAAGAAGCTGAGGGAGCCGAAGAGGAGTTCACCTGAGCTTTACCCTTGTCAACCGTCAAAGGACCTGGAACTGCCTTCCGCTGACGGACCGCAACCAACCATGACCCAAAAACAGGTACCGCATCAGCTTCGCCATCTCCAGACGACTCCGGATGCAAGCAGGGGACCCCCAGATGAAGAGAACCGCAACGGAGGCACACTCCTTCCAAACTTTCATAAATGATTTGCTGCCAGAAGGAAGATAGCTCCCCTGAACGCGGACTCCTGGGCGAAGCGGGCGACGAAGATCGATCCTCAGACAAGCCCGCGCGAAGCCCCCTCTATTCATCGCCTTCGTCGCAGCATCAACACAGAGAAATTCACCAGCTGGTTCCAATATCGCTCTGATGAAGGCCTCCTTCCAAAATTCAAGAGGTAAACTAGGCAGTCGAACCCATACCAAAGCAGTAGGGATTGAATCTTCAGCAGGGATGAACTCCACTCGCCAGGCCTCTGTTCCAACCAGCTGACCGTTCACCACCCAGGGCCGATTCAGAGCCAAGTTTCTGGCTTCCAGGGAGGCAAACCAGAAAATATGGCATCTAAATGCCAGACTAAGAGGAACAATCTCATCAGGAATGCCGGCCCTTCGGAATTCCCTGATCACAGCTTCAGCCGGAATCCATTTGTTGTACGTTCGAGCGAGAATGGAAGTATTCTGCCAGCATGCCACCTCTGCTTCAAGCTCCGCCGCTGGGATGCTGACCACCTCAGGGAAGGAGTCTTCGAGCCTCGCCACAGCCGCCGGCGGGAGCAGACGAGACCCACTGAAACCCATTCTCCGAAATCCTCTTCCCAGAACTCCGGCCACCTACAGCCGAATCTGAAGCCATGGGAGAAGAGAGGAAGCCAGACGGAGCTCACAGTGAGCTGGAGAAGCCAAGAAGACTCAGATCGCCGGAGAATTCGGATTGAATCTTAAAGCACGAAAAAACCCAGCGCCAGAGACCTTCGAAGCACATCAAAGCACGTAACTTTCGATCGCTCGCACAGCCTTATTGCATCCTTTAACGTGCCACATCGTCTTCCTTTCTCATTCAACATGGCAATGGTTTGCTCCTTGCGTTACAGACTTTCAGTGAGAATTGTATTTTGTGGCTTCACCGGAGGACGTTAGTTGGTTTCATACAAATTCTTGAAGGCATGGTGGAAGAATCAAGACCAAGGAATCTCTGCTCCAATGAAGCAACACCTCGACAAACAAATCATTAACACGTTATGCCAGCAAACAGGAAACCAGAAGTACTCTACTAATACCTTCTGAAACTATACGAATGGTCTGCATGCTTCGTGGGGCCAATCACACAGCAGCAGAAGAAGAAAACAGTTTAGTCATAATAGTCATAATGGCATCGAGTCACCAAGATAGGCATCAATAGCTTGATCCTAAACTTCTGTCGGAAGACTGCTATCTAAAGTGCAGCATATAATCAAATACCACAGCATACCCGTGCACTAATCTATGATAACTTCAACTGCCATTGATCAATTCACGCATGACAAACTTTGCAACCGAAGTAATCGCCAATATTAATAAGAAGCCATCATCCTTCGCAGAACTTGGCCATCCATGGAAGGCATGCTGGAACTCCCAACTCCAAAATGTCACTGAAGTCTGAACAGCAAACTAAGTTTTTGCTTATCTTTTTAACAGCTTGAAGCAGACATTTCAGTTACGTAGGATAAGAACCTGAAGAGAGGATGGGCAATCTAAAACATGTTTGCAAAGAACTCTACGAACTTGTTGAAAGATAAGCAATCATATTACTGACAAGGAATATCATCAAGAGGAACATTTTTCTCCCGGTCCATTCATCCACAGCATACATAACTAATGTTATAATTACAAAAGATATAAAAAATCAATACCAATATTCATGTGAAAGTCCAACAAACAAATTTTTAAAAAAAATGTATATTTCAAAATATTGAAACGGGATAAATTGCAAACCGCCTCCTCCTAAGTTACTGGATTAACAAATGGTGGAATGCACGCTTGATGAATCTTTCACTAATTTCAGCCTATATATATATATATGCACCTCAAATTATTTTTCAGATTCATGGTTTGTGCCAGCACTGTTCTGCTGCTGCAATTGGTAAAGAGGGAGCTGTGCAGGTTGCTGCAGCTGCTGCAGCTGAAACATCTGAGGATTGATTGGGATTCGTTGATTCAAGCTGTTTGATGTGCGACCATCAACCAACTCTCCGGTAGCAAGTTTCAGTCGCTGAACTTCTGCAGTCAGTGCCTCGTTCAATGCTGCATGATGCATTACCAAATAGTTCAGTTCCAGCATCCAAATTGACTCTTACAGTGAAGCATCAATATGATAGGTTGGAAGAACATAAAATAATATGGCATGGGTCTGATTACAAATGTTTACATTTTGTGCATCGAACTGTGACGTTATTCCATTTATTAGTCTGTATTATGTATGTATGTATGTATGAATGTATGTATGTAAATCTACAAAACTTCACGGTTTAATTGCGCCCTTTGTAGTCAACATGGATGCAAGTGTCATTATGCCATGGGATTTATTTTAATGCAGGTAATTAAAACAAGGGCAGTGGCAATGGTAAACCAGGAAGGTAGACATGAGCTGAGCATGTAAACTACAGCTTTTAATTACAAGGTTTGAAACAAATTCAGATAGAAATAGCTGAATCAAAAGACAGATTTTCAGTTAAAAATCAGATGCAAAATGGACTTCGATAGCTTAGTTAGATCCAAGAATGCTAAAGATACTATAAATGGTTTTGAGCATTGGTCAAGGAGAGGTGAATAGATTAGCAAACATAGGGAGTTGCTGGGACAGGAAGAGGCTTCTCTCCCAGGGGTCAGTGATAGAATGGAGAGATGTGACTGGAAGAAACTTCTCTCACAAGGATCAGTGCATATATGACTTGATCCAATTAAACTTTTGACCTTTATCCAAATAGGTTAATATGGATCAGTGATAGAAATTAGCAAACATGACATTAAGAAAAAAACTAAGGGCAGGCAGATAGATGAGTACACAGGCACACAACATTAAACCCCACGCAGAAATTAAAAAGTAGACTTTCAAGTTAGCAATCCACATTGTTCATCATGTTCTTTATATCTTACGACATGTGGACCAACTGAATAATTCCCAACAATGAATCGGAACCTTTGTCATGTTCCTGTTCATTTGCTGATCACCAGATGCATCAGTAAAAACTAACAAAGTTCCCGAAACTTTTGGAGTCTATGTTTAGGCATTTTGAAGTTCTAACATTGTTGGGCAACCTGTCGATCCTTTGGATCCTTGTTTATATGTTTTGCCATGCATTTTAGCACCAGGGAATAACAAAAGCAGTCATGCTCTGAGAACAGTAATGCCACCACCAAGCAAAAATGAGTTATACTCATCTTTCTACTAATGCTTCCTTAAGTGGTACTCATCGTTTCCCCTTTCATCAGGTTTAGAATGATGATAGGGAGCAAACAAAGAAAAATCAGAATGCTCAAGTTAAAACCAAGGGCTAGTTTGGAAGCAGGATAAGGGCTGGGCTAAATTATCCTGTTTTTATCCTTGGATAAGTGCCATATGCAGCAAAATGACACTAGGAACCACAGATCCCTGACAGTTCAGTTAAACTAGGGATAAACAGGAATCAGCAGTTCCTTTTAGAGTCACAGGAATTCATATCCCCACTCTTTATCCCCTCTTAGATAGTGAAAAATAGCAAATGTCCCCTTATTGGAAAAATTAAGCACAAAAATAAGGAAAGTCAAATAATGTGCTGTTAGTACAATGTAACCATGGAATGGGAAATAAAAAATTTCAAACAAAAACATTTACCTCACCATATCCCATTTATCCTGAAACTAAATATACCTACTAGGGATAACAATGACTTATCCTGCTTAATTTCTTTTTCATGGCCACATACCTATACAACTAAGGAACAAGAAATCTATCTCCTTCTTGTGAACCAAATATTTTATTTCATCTAGGAAAAGCTATCTTCTCAACAATGTATTTTTCATTTGATCCAATAGAGTAATAGATGTAGGAGGATTTGTTTGGTAAGGAATAAGCCTCCTGGACATCTCTTCATCTGCAAGGAGTTCTCAATCTCATTTCCAAAATAGGTCACCAAAACTAACCATAAAATCAATTATAGGACCACAATGTCTGAGGTTTTCCTTTTGAAATCACGAGAGAAGTATTGTAAGCAAGGTAGACAACTATAGAGGAAGATATATATGTTGCATTATAAGAGAATAAAGCATGCCCTCAAGCCAGTACCTATCCTAGATGGGAATGACTACAGTCATGAGATGTGAAGAGGAAACAAAACCCAACAAACTGACAGAAAAATAGGCCGAATTAGCTGAGATGAAGATATCAAAGAAGAAGCACACTGTCATTTTTGTCAATAGGGACCAAAGCAAACTAAGAATGAGACTAGTGGTGACAGATAACAACAAATGGATCAAATTCAATTGATAATTGTAAGACCCTAAAAATAATCTTACATCAGATAGAAAAGAAAAGTTTGAAGAGCTTATAACTGAAGTTCACTTGTTATCAATTAACTTGCACTTGAATTTTTAAGATCATGTGGACTTCGATTGCTTATAGGTTAATTAGGCCTATAGATGAGCTTAGAGCGTTACAAATGGTATCAAAGCCGATCTGAGCGTCAAAAGTTAGTGGGCAACCTATGAGATAATGGTAGAATTTCGCTATGGTGTGGAGCCAACCTTACAGCACTAACGACCTGACTTGGGATAGATTCTAAATAGCTTGTGGCATGCAAGGAGAATGTCGCTTGACAAGAGGAAAGATTGTAATACTCCAAAAATAGTTCCACATCGAATGAAAAAAAAAAAAAAAGTTTGAAGAGTTTATAACTTAAGTTCATCTACTACCAATTAAATTGCATTCGAATTTTTAAGGCCACATGGATTCGGCTTGCTAATAAGTTAATTGGACCTGTAGATAGGTTTGGGGCATTACAATAATACTTCACATCAAGTAGTAAAAATGGAAGTGCTGTGAACCCATCACCTATGAAAATGGTACAGAATGTAAACATTTGTACGGCAGGAGAGAGGCCAACATGATTATGTGGATAGAGAATCTACTCAGGTTTTCTTTTCCACTAATTATGAGTGAGGATTTGATGCGACATTTCCCCTACCACCAATGCATATCCTCTTTGGCTACTAAGGGTGCAGATTTGCTAGGAACAGTGTCCATGTCAAACCGATCCTAGAATGTACACTGCAAACTGATCCTTGGGTTCTGCATAAATCACATCACGAAACCCATGGATCAGTTTGTAGTTGAAGAAGATGTAAATAGAAAGGACGCATTTTTCTCAAAAAATAGAGCCAAAGTTATTCTTGACTGGGATGATATGAATGTGAGAAAATAGCTGAATAAAGCCAGAAACTGGGACTGCTGAATGCAAGGGTTTGTAGCTAGTTCTCTTTTGAGGAATTAGAAGTTGAATTTCTATTGCTTCAAGAGGTAATAGAAATTTTAGTTGATATTTGCATGTAAAGTGAAGATTAGATTATTTGAAGGACCATAGAAATGAAAATGTGAGAGATTAGTAGAATGTTAGATGGCACCAATTTTTAAAGCAATCAATCTCTAGGAGCAACTGAACCATCCTGGACTGCATATAGTGGCTAAATTTTCAGCTGTTGAGAATCTAAAGCTGACCTTGAATGATGTTATGATACCTATTCCACGAGTACAAACATCTCTTTTTTTCTTATCATTGTTTAAGAAAGCATCCATAAATTTATCATTACTCCGATTCACTCTCATTTCTGACCTCTTCCCACTCCCAATCCTTATTCTCTAAGGTCCCTAAGGTCCTCAACACTGTTTGTCATTGTGAAGTGGTAAAAATTTTCTCAATGGGAAAATATGAAACCCAGATGTACCCTAAGGTGCTAATGCATAAAATTAATCATGTGTTTTCTACACTATGGCCATTGTGGAACCTAACATTCTGCAAAGGAACATGATACTTTAATATTTTAAATCACTACAACAACTAAAATTAGAATACTACTCCGTTAGTATGAAGCTAACGTTGTTGCTTTAAATATTCAAGGTGGTTTCTGCTTGGTACTTGAAAATTAAGAATTCACCATTTGTTTTATTGACCAGTGTAATATCAGTAACCAAACACCTTTGCTGAAACTGAAAGCATATTACCATCTCTTAATTGTGTCTGCTGCTCCATAGCTTGAAGCCGAAACTTCAACTCATTGTTCTGACTTGTAAGTCCAGTCAAATCCCTCTGGAAGCAGAATAAAGAAGAAAGTTAAGAAACACACCACAAGTCTCTGTATGTTTGATCCAGGATTGCTACCATTCTGGTTTCACAATCAGCCAATGCCCATGATTACCGATAAAATGTTCAGATAGCTCACCTGAAGCAAAGTCAGCTGTGCTGATAACGTGGTTGCTTCCGTTTGCAAGGTCTGCACCTTGTGCTCCAATTCTGCAATATACTTCATCTTACGTTCCTTGGAACGTGCAGCTGACTGCCGGTTGGCCAAAATCCTGACAAGAAGAGACCAAAAAGTAAGCAGTAAAGTTTATCTGCATCCACTCTCAATATACCACTTCGCTTCTGCATTACAAATAGAACTTGTACAGAGAGAATCAACATATCAAAGAACCTCTTGACGCGCTTTGGATCCGTCAGTGCCATATCTGAAAGCTTTTCATTCGCCATGATCTTCTTCATCTCAGCAGGACTAAACTCGCCATTTCCAAGATCCAAGCTAAACACATTCGATGGTCCATTCCTTAAATTGGCTTGTGGGGCTTGAACTGCCAGGAATCTTGGGGAAGGTGGCAGCTTCGGCAACTCCTCCCCAAAATTCAACTTGCCTATGAAACTCTCCATTGAAAGGCTTCGGCAATGCCGACTACTCGTTCCAATGGGGATTAGATCACCCGCTGCACTCCGCTTGATCCCCTCCCTCTTCTCCGCCGATAGGCTATGATTTGGCCATAATTTGACACCACCACCGCCGCCGCCTTCATTCATACAGCTCTCATCTTCAGTCTCACTGCTATTGGCGCCGCTCATTTTCGTTCCACTAGCCCTGCTATCCAAATCCTCGCGCTTGTCCTCCGAGGAATTTAGCGTATCCAAAGTCTCCAAATTCATGTAGGCATTGAATATATCATCACCAGAATCCCCCTCCAGCTTCTTCTCACCGACTCCCGCGGCGTTCATACCATCCAAACCCTGATCCCAACTGGACTCCAGCTTCACCAGCTGCAGCGGCGCCGCCACTGGCGGTGGCAGCGGGGCGGCAGCCGCCGGTGAGGGTGAAGGCTGGAAGAATGCAAAGGGGATCTCGCTCTGCGAGCGGCGGTGGGCCTTCCCGGGAGACAGGCCATCCCCTGCCGCCCCTGCCGCCGACCGGGGTGCGCCGCCGGCCTTCGGGGGGAGGGAGTGGGGGAGCGGGAGCTGGCGTCATGGTCCTCCATAGAGACATCGGCGGACACGGAGTCAGAGAGGGAGGTGGTCGGCGTGGAGTCCCGGCAGGGAGGCGGGCTCAGTGGAGGCAGGGAACCGAGAGAGAAGAAAGCCGGCTGAGAGAGAGAACGCGAGTGGTGGACAGGGCTGCCGGCAGCGAGGGGAGGCGGGAAATGGGAGAAGGGGGATGCGGGGGGAATGCCGGGCCGGCGGCCGAGCTCCGGACCGAAGTGGCGGAAGGGCCCACCGATTTGCGGGCCATTGGAAGGATTCTGCAGTGGCTTGGAGACGGATATCGAAGGATTTCTCTGCAATTGATGCATTCGATCGTTTCTAGCAGCGTCCTCCATCTCCCTTTATCCTTTTTTTCTTCTGTATATACTATATATATATATATATATATCTAAGTTTTAGCCAAAAGCCTGTAATAATCCAACGGTAAAAAATAAAATAAAATAGAATAGATGAAACAAATCGATGGGCGTAAGAGAAAACAAAATTCAAGCAAGAAGGTGGTGATGGATGCCTGCGACTGCTGACTTCCAGCAGTGATGTGACCGAATGTACCACGGTAGAACGCAACAACACACTTGGTTACAGTGCAGAACTCGAGACTCGTTCTTCCCCTCTTTTCTTCTGGGTTAACTTTTTCTTCAAGGAGACGATCGACGCTGCTACGATTTCCATTTACTCTTGAAATATGGTTTCAACTTTCAAGCATAATAGACCGAGCCTGAGGAGGGCTTATATTACTGCAGCAACGCCACCGTTGTGGGGCCCGAAGCTTGCGTGCGCTCCGTGATTTCACGCAAATGGAGAAAGGGGCCCGTGATTTGATCTCCGATTGAGGGCAAGAGACAGGCCGTCTTTCCATACTTTGAACTCGTAATGACCTCCTTTCTTGGCTCTGGAGATCCAAGTGCTTTAATGCCGTATCTTTTGGATTCAAGGAGAGTGGATCCCTCGAAGATATAGTGAGATACAATGGCTCGATGGCGTTCACATTGGCACGACGTGGGTTACAGCGTTAGTATTGCGTATCGGCCTCCGAGTAAAAGAAAAAGATACGTACGTGGTTTAGGCTTTAGTTATCTTATTTATCTTTTGGGGTGGTAGATTACTAGATTTGATCCTATCTATGACTTTATTATTACAGGGGCGCTTCGGTTCCCGGGAGTCCATGATGTCGTGTTGTTGACCTTGACGCGAAGGAAGCATGCATGTTCCCGGGGGGATACGTGGCGGGCGGCGAGAGGAGCCGCCCTCGTGAATGTTCACGTGGGAGTATGGAGGATTCGTGGCTTTATCCTCGACCGAAGCTTCCGAATATTCTTCAACGAGGAAGCAGTGGAGTACAATCCAATATCCATCCATGCTTCTGATTTCTCTAAGGCAGGAGGCACGTATAATTGGACCAGATAACTACAGATAAGGCAAGAACATGCATACCAATAAAAATAAGGGCCCTGTCTTAATTGCCATTGTTAATGTACGTACGACCAACTTCTTGTCCCACCAATGTTGCTCTCATCCGTCTTTGAGGTTTGTTTCCCACGCCTTTGATCATGGTTAAAGCCAATGTTTTAATTAGGTTCTATGGGATGGTTAGAATCAATGCCATTGGCGTGCTGATTAGAATAATAGGATAATGATAAAAGGATTATGCCTTCGTGCTTGAGCAATACTAATCTGAAGCCATAGTTAGAACAAAATAACAATAATTGATGAGTGGATTGCTATTGGGAGGAGGAGATGGAAAAAATCTGGTTAGCGGTGTTATAGGGATTAAAAAGCTTTTGCAAATAGAAATTCATTACAAGCATCTGATTTGTAATCAAATATGTAAATCCCTTTAGTTATTGGCCCTTGTGTCAATGACTTTCCTAGATTATTCAGTGATTATCCAATGGTTTTCGGCATTTATTCCCTTCAATATAAGGCATGGTTTAATCAGTTGACATCTAGAGCCTCGATTGGACTCGATTTATACAAAACCGAGAAAAGGTTGGCAGTTCATGGCTTGGTTTTGCGCGGTGCGTTTGGCCATCAAGATTGAAAAGCCCAAAATTTACCGTTTGACTTGAGCTAGATTCAAGCCCTTCTGACGCTTGATTTTGACTAGGTTTCTTCCCATCTTGGAAATTAAAAAAAAAAATTACACATCTAATGGACTAAAAACAAACAAATATAAATTCGAAATATTACTATTAAGAATAATTATATTAGGAGTGTATAAACTTATTTATGATATTTAATTGAATCATTGTACTTTTTATTAATTAAATATATAAACTCATATAAATTTTTTAATTAAGTATATTTTTAACTGCTATCAATGCTGACTTGATAGAGCATATGACGGCTATTAACGTTAACTTGAGTATATTTTTTTTTTGATTAAGTATCAACTTGTAATTTTTTTTAATTAAGCATACTAACTCATAAATTTTTTTCAGTTAAGTATACTAACTTATAAAGTTTTCAATTAAATGTACTTATTTAAGCTCAACAAGCATTTCTTGTAAATACATAATAAATCAATTAATCAAAATATATATATATATATATATATAAAATTTTATGCATAATAAGTTAAGAAAAAAATATTATTATCTATTTTTACATTAAAAATAATATGTATAAAAGATTAAGAAGCAGACTAATGACTTTTCAATTACTCAACTAATAGTAAATGAATTAGTAAAAAATTGGACTTCATATATATATATATATATATATATATATATATATATATATATATATATATATATATATATATATATATATATATATATATATGTTAAAGTTCCTACTACATTAGCTTTTGGAGGAGTATGGATTTGTTAATTTATAAAATTATGCATATGGATTCTTTTCTCAAATAATCATGGCATTCTATTGACTATTGAGATAATTACAATAATTCTATATCTGGAGAATTAGTTAAGCTGATTATTTTGCAAGGTGGCAAAGATAGAGCGGTATAAATTTATAAGGAAATAAAAGCTACATTTAAGTTTTTAGAATGTTTGTTATTATTCATTTTCTATTTGTATTTTTTTAAAAAAATATTTTTTTCTTTTGAATCTCTAAAAATTGTATTTGATAGATGAAAATAAAATGAGTTACTATTTTTTAATTTTATTATAAACAATACTTTTAAAAGGATGGATTGAAAAAAAAATCATTTTCCTTTATGTTTTCAAGTTAACTAGCTTTTTTTTTCTATTGTTTTCTTTGTTTTGATGGAAACTATAAAAATATCTTTAAGTTATTTTCTATATTTTCTACTATTTTGAACATATATGTTTTAAAAAATTTATTTTTATTTTTACTCACCAACATGTTTTCCCTAATATTTTTATTTTTATGAAGACATGAGAGTTCCTTGATTATCTACTAAATCCTACAAGAGCCAATTGAGCCAACGAGCGGCTATATATAAGGACACCATTAATTGGTAGTTATCATGATATTTTGTTTACTATTCTTCAATTTTTTTATCAATCTCCATAATATACAATTATCATATTTTCCAAATTGGATAGCAGAATAATTCCAAGAAACACTATCTTGAATGCCAAGGACCCCGGATTGCCTGTGCATTTCATTACGAGACATTAATGCAAACAATATGAAATTAATGAGCGGTACAAGGAAGGAAAAGCCAGGTTATGGAAAATAGCTAGCTGAACTTCTTGCGTGGATCATACTGATGTGGCTGATAAGAAGCCACGTGATAAATACAACGTCTGACCCCTAGATAGCCTCAGAGCTGGTCCTAGGCGGCCCCAGGCAATTGGCCCCTATATGGCCCAGAGCTAGTCCTAGGCAACCCCCAGGCACTTGGCCCCTAGACGGTCCCAGAACCAGTCCTAGACGGCCCCAAGATGATTGGCCCCTAGATGGCCCTAGGGCCAGTCCTAGGCGGCCCCAAGGTGGCCCCTAGACGGCCCTAGGGCCAGTCCTAGGCGGCCCCAAGGTAATTGGCCCCTAGACGACCCCAGGGCCAGTCCTAGACGGCCCCCATGTAATTGGCCCCTAGACGACCTCAGGGCCAATCCTAGGCGGTCCCAAGGTAATTGGCCCTTAGACGACCCCAGGGCCAGTCCTAGGCGGCCCCAAGGTAATTGGCCCCTAGATGGCCCCAGGGCTGGTCCTAGGCGGCCACCAGGCAATTGGCCCCTAGACGGCCCCAGGGCCAGTCCTAGGCGGCCGCAAGATACTTAAAGGTTTGACGAGATAGAGGATGTCATTCTGAACATCCTTTTCAGAAGATCTTAATCCAAAAAGTCGATGATGGATCCTTTTTAGAGGGCTTCAGTCCAAAAAGTCATTAGCAATATTTAATGACCCTAGTTAAATAAGCATTAAAAGGCGATTACCTGCCATAAAGTATCAATCACTTCGAGTTAGAAAACCACTAAGGCCAAAAAATCATTAGCAATATTTAATGATCCTGGCTAAATAAGCGTCTAAAGGCGATTACCTGCCATAAAGTATCAATCACTTCGAGTCAGAAAAGCCACTAAAGCCCAAAAAGTCATTAGCAATATTTAATGACCCTGGCTAAATAAGCATCAAAAGGTGATTATCTGCCATAAAGTATCAATCACTTTGAGTCAGAAAAGCACTAAGGCCCAAAAAGTCATTAGCAGACTTTAATGAGTCTGAATAAATGAGCGCTAAAAGGCAATCATTTCTGGCCAAACACTGATGATGTCGGAACAATGGATGCAGATCTAATCTGACCAGCTCTGACATTCTATCTACAAGGATGCTGACACATCATGGCATTCGGGGGGAGAACACTGGGAAATGCTGATAAAAAGAAGGTAAGAGCAGGCATAAGGTAAGCTTTCGACACAAAAAACAATCCACTTCTCCAAGAGATAGTTTTTCTTCTCCCCAAAGAAGAGGGAGATGACTGATGTGTTCCTGATTGCTAACTTGAGCATCGGAGGTCCTTAGCTGGGATCCCTAGTCACGAGACTTCTTGCAGGATTTTGAAAACGAAGGATCGGGGCAACTGACGCTCAAGGTCATTAGCTCAAGGTGACCAGGCATCAACAGATTGGCATGCCAGGTAGGGGGGAATGACACGCAACGTAAAGAAGCTCGCCTCCTTCTTTTGATTCGATGGAGCCAACATATGTTCAGGAGCCTCTTCCGATTCCCTTGGGGGGCATCCCTTTAGGACGGATCTATCAGAAACTAGCTCTCCTATTTCCTCACCACCTATAATATCAGCCGCTCTGCATGACCAATCGGCTCACCTTACTCAGCAGGTTCAAGCCCTCATTGGGATGGTCCATGAATTGCAAGAATAGCAGCCTGCAACTGCTTATCGGCAAGCCAGATTTCCCGCATCACCACAGACTGCTGCCCCAGTTAGTCAGCAGTCCGCGCATAGAAAGTCTTCTCAGAAAGAACATTCCCACCATCAAATCCCATCCGGGTGCTATCGCCAGGAGGGTCTTAAGAGGTCGAGGTCTTCTACTCTCCGCTCTGATGGTTATGAGCACCAAAGGGGAAAGGAGCCTTGAGGTTCATATCATCACCAACCTCAATATCCTACTTCTTCCTCATTTGAATCTGCAGAAGAGGATATCAATGATCGGGTGGAAAGATGCCTGGAGGAGAAGAATCGGCGTCTGGAGGAGCTTAGTCAAAAGCTCCATGATCATTCAGGGATGGAATATGATTCCCGCCCCCCTCTCACTTGCCGGATCATGGAAGAGTGCATACCCCACCGGTTTCGTCTTCCTCAGCTAGACCCGTATGATGGCACTACTGACCCATTGGACCATCTGGAGAGTTATAAGTCCCTTATGCAGGTCCAAGGGGCCACGATGCCTTGTTATGTATGCCTTCTCTGCCACTCTTCGGAAGGCCGCCCGTGCCTGGTATTCCAGGTTGCTCCCACTCAGCATCGACTCTTTTCAGCAGGAAAAGGCCTTTTTGGCACAATTCGATGTCGTCGCAAGATCCCTCGGGTAGCTGACAGCCTCTTCTCCATCCAGCAAAGAGAGGGCGAGCTCTTGAAGGATTTCATAGCTCGATTTAAAGCTGCGGCACTTGAGGTATTTCATCTAGACGATGCTGTGGCTACCCTGGCTTTAAAGTGGGGGCTTCGTCCCTCTCGCTTCACCTTTTCCTTGGATAAGAGGCCGCCTAGCTCCTATGCTGAGCTCTTGGATCGGGCACACAAGTATATCCGTGCTGATGAGGCGATCATACCCGAAGGGATGCTGATCGAGCGGCTGGCAAGAAGCCATTCTGGGAGGTGCCAAGCAGACTTCCCCCCAAGAAGTCTGAACCCCTGCGTCATTCGGATAATCGGCGCCAGAACCCTCTACTGAAGAAGGAAGCTACACCCCTCTCCTCGCCCCGAGATCTCATATTCTCATGGAGATAGAAGGCGGGCCCTATCTCAGGTGTCCCCCTCCTCTGAGGGCAGGTGCTGCTCGTGATCGGAGTCGATATTGCCGTTTTCAGAGGGACTACGACCATGACACTGATGAATGTCGCAACTTGAAACGCGCCATTGAGGAGCTTATCCAGCAAGGTTATCTTGGAAGCTTCTTCAAGAAGGGAGCTCCGACTATCCCACCTTTGATGGGACCCCCATCCGCTTAAGCTAGTGTCGACAACACTCCGACGGAGTGAACGGTGGGCATGCTTTCTTGGGGGGCGGCCTCGTCAGCTAAAAGATCTAGGGGAGATGAGAGGGTAGAGGATGTAAATACCTATTTTGAAAGGGAGTTAGGAGGAGGGGATCATCTAAATGATGATGGTGTAGTCGTCTCCATGGCGATTGCTAAACATCCTGTAAAAAGAATACTTGTGGATAGTGAAAGTTCAACAGATATACTTATTTATGATGCCTTTGTTCGGATGGGTCTATCTTCTAATTTGTTGTCACCCGTGGTGACCCCCCTCGTCGGCTTCACTGGAGATGCTGTCAAGGTGGAGGGTGAGATTATTTTGCGGGTCATGGCAGGATCCCCACCCTGTCAGAGCACAGTCCTGATGAGGTTCCTGGTGGCTAGGGTGCCATTAGCCTACAACATTATCCTTGGTCGTCCTGGTTTGAACCTCTTGGATGCAATCATCTCTACCAGACGCCGGTTGGTGAGGTTTCCAACCAATCAAGGAGTCGGAGAGATGCTTGGGGAGTAGAACCTCGCACAATTATGTTATCATATGGCTCCTAGCCCCCAAGAGATGGTGGCTCCTTCTACCTCGGTGTTGTTCGACCCCAGGGAATCTAAAAGAAGAGAAGAATTAGCAGAGTGATTACTATCTTATCCATTGGGAGATGATCCCACCAAGACTGTGCAAATCGGTGAGCTTCTTCCTTTGGAAGTAAAAAATGAACTCCTCACCTTTTTACGGGCTAACTCAGATATTTTTGCATGGTCTGCCTCGAACATGCCTAGTATTCCTCGGAGGTGATAACCCACAAGCTCAACATCGATACCAAGTGTCGACATGTTCGACAGAAGAAAAGAAGCTTCACCCCCGAGCGGCAAAGGGCCATAGACGAGGAAGTTAACAAACTTCTAGTCTCCAGCCACATTCGGGAAGCTCAATACCCAAGTTGGTTGGCGAATGTAGTTATGGTCCGGAAGGCGAGTGGAAGTTGGCGGATCTGCATCGATTTCACTGATCTTAATAAAGCATGTCCTAAGGACAGCTTTTCTCTGCCATGGATCGACCAGCTGGTGGACTCCACCTCCGAACATGAGCTCCTGAGTTTTATGGATGCCTTCTCTGGCTACAACCAAATAAAGATGGACCCGGCGGATGAAGAAAATACCTCTTTCATTACGGAGAAAGGCATTTACTGCTATAAAGTGATGCCCTTTGGCCTAAAGAATGCCAGAGCCACTTATCAAAGGTTGATGAATAAGGTCTTCAAAGACCAGATTGGGCATAACATGATGGTATATATGGATGACATGCTGACTAAGAGCATCCACATCGTCAATCACGTTAATGACTTGGAAGAAACCTTCAGCAACCTCCGAAGTCATCAAATCAAGCTTAATCCCCGTAAGTGCGCCTTTGGCATTACTACGGGAAAGTTTCTGGGCTTCTTAGTCACCTAGCATGGAATCGAGGCGAATCCAAAGAAGATTCAAGCTATGCTCGATATGCAGCGACCAGTCAACAAGAAGGAGGTCCAACGACTCACTAGAAGAATAGCCGCCCTGAGCCGATTCTTATCCAGGATGGCGGAAAAGTGCCTACCTTTCTTTAAAGCCTTACGAAAAGTCGACAGCTTCAAGTGGACGGACAGCTGCCAAAGGGCCTTTGAAGAATTGAAGGAATTCTTGTCTACTCCACCATTACTATCGAAGCCTGAAGAGGGGAAACAACTTTTTGTTTATCTAGCCGCCACCCCAGAGGCGGTCAGCTCTGTTCTAGTCCGACTCGATCAAGATGGAGCGCAGAAGCCTATTTACTATACTAGCAAGGTGCTTCATGATGCGGAAATCCGATATTCTTAGGTGGAAAAGGTTATCTTCACCTTGGTCATCTCCGCTCAATGCCTCCGACCATACTTCCAGGCACACCCGATAGCGGTGCTTACAGACCAGCCTCTTAGGTCTATATTGGCTTGACCTGACACCTTAGGTCGTCTGGCAAAATGGGCTGTCAAACTGGAAGAATTTGATTTGTCATTCCGGGCTCGCCCTGCTCTTAAGTCCCAAGTGTTGGTGGATTTTTTGGTGGAGTGCACCTAGACCGACGAGCGGGACAATGATGCCCCTGAGAAGTGTTCTATATCCAAGGAAGATTTGGCGAGGTCTGGATCCTTTATGTGGACGGTGCCTCCAATTCCCAGGGAAGCGGAGCAGGTCTTATCTTAGCAAATCCATAGGGAATGACCTTTAGGTACGCCCTTCGCTTTCTTTTCAAGGCCACCAACAATCAAGCTGAGTATGAAGCCCTATTGGCTGGGATCAAACTTGCCCGTGAGTTGGGAGTAAAGCACCTTCGAGCCTTCACTGACTCCCAGCTCGTCTCTGGGCACATTACCGGAGAGTTCGAAGCCCGTGACCCTACTATGTCATGATATTTGGACAAAGTCAAGACGTTGACTTCATCATTGGCTTACTTCACCATCAGCTACATTCCCAGAGGGGAGCTACATTCCTAGAGGGGAGAATGCTAGAGCCGATGCACTATCAAAGTTGGCCACTTCGGTGGACGACTCCAAAGAAAGAGAGTATGTCGAGCATTTGGAGAGTCCGAGTATCGATTTCGCGGAGGAAGTTATATCAATCATGCAAGAGCCGACTTGGATGGATGCTTACGTCTGTTATCTCACTAGTGGTTCTCTCCCCACCGACCCAGCAGAAGCCAAGTTGCTAAAGAGGAGGTCGACCAAGTTTGTATTGGTGGAAGGCCACTTATACAGGAAATCTTTCTCTCATCCTCTTCTTAAGTGTATAGGCCTGGCGGACGTTGATTATGTTCTCAAAGAAATTCATGAAGGCATATGTGGGAGTCATGTGGGGGGTAGGTCACTGGCATATAAGGCTCTCCGCCAAGGATATTATTGGCTTACAATGCGCTAGGATGCTGTTGAGTTGGTTCGAAGGTGCGATAGCTGCCAATGACACTCAAGTATCCAGAGACAACTGGCTTCACTTTTAAGTTCACTATCTTCTCCTTGGCCTTTCGCTAAGTGGGGGATGGACATACTCGGGCCTTTCCC
>UESW01002558.1:0-26520 GCA_900491605.1 Calamus simplicifolius | reverse complement strand
GTCTTCATATCTGAAGTAGTCATTCCAGTAGAAATCAGCCTTCCAAGCTTCCGAGTAGAAGCATATAAAGAGGGTGAAAACTCCGATCAGTTGAGGGCTAACCTAGATTTCATCGACGAAACCCGAGATCTGGCACGGTTTAGAATGGCCACTTTTTGCCAGCGAGCAGAGAAGTATTATAATTCTCGGGTCCGTCCCAAGACGTTTTGCTCTGGAGACCTAGTCCTTAGAAAAACTGAGGTATCCAAGCCAACTGAAGGAGGCAAGCTATTGCCGAATTGGGAAGGGCCTTATCGAGTCATAAAAGCACTTTCATAAGGAGCCTACAAACTGGAGGGGATGGACGGGCGGCCGATTCCATGTACTTAGAACGCCGGTAACCTCCGCCAGTATTATCAATGATAAATGATTAGACAAATGGTTATAAAAGTAGTTTTTAAACTCTATTGTTCAATTCAATATTGTGTCCTCGGTAGCCCCTAGGATGCAGACACCCCGAACCGGTGTGAGAAACCTCGGAGGTTCAAGTCATGTGTCCTAGGCGGCCCTAAGTCAAACTCCCGGGCTGACGCAAGAAACCCCATGGCAGTTTTCAAAAAGGACCCTGAGCCAGGTCAAAATGCCCTCAGGTCAACCTCCGAGGTTAAAGGCTCCAAAGCATGGTTCTAGCACAGCGACTCTTGGGTCATCCTTCAGGATTTCAAAAGGACCTCGGTGGCCCCTAGGATGCAGACACCCCGGACCGGCACGAGAAACCTCCGGAGGTTCAAGTCCTGTGTCCTAGGCGGCCCTGAGTCAAACTCCCAGGCCGGCTCGAGAAACTCCCGTGGCAGTTTTCAAAAAGAACCCTAAGCCAGGTCAAAATGCCCTTAGGTCACCCTCCAGGGTTAAAAGCTCCCGAGCATGTCCCAGCACAGCGACTCTCGGGTCATCCTTCGAGATTTTAAAAGGACCTCGGCAGCCCCTAGGATGCAGACACCCCGGACCGGCGCAAGAAACCTCCGAAGGTTCAAGTCCTATGTCCTTGGTGGCCCTGAGTCAAACTCCCAGGCCGGCACGAGAAACCCCATGGCAGTTTTCAAAAAGGACCCTGAGCCAGGTCAAAATGCCCTCAGGTCACCCTCCGGGGTTAAAGGCTCCCGAGCATGGTCCCAGCACAGCAACTCTCGGGTCATCCTTCAGGATTTCAAAAGGACCTTGGTGGCCCCTAGGATGCAGACACCCCGGATCGGTGCAAGAAACCTTCGGAGGTTCAAGTCTGTGTCCTAGGCGGCCCTGAGTCAAACTCCCGGGCCACGCGAGAAACCCCCGTGGCAGTTTTCAAAAAGGACCCTGAGCCAGGTCAAAATGCCCTCAGGTCACCCTCCGGATTAAAGGCTCCCGAGCATGGTCCCAGCACAGCGACTCTTGGGTCATCCTTCGGGATTTCAAAAGGACCTCGGTTGTCCCTAGGATGCAGACACCCCGGACCGACGCGAGAAACCTTCAGAGGTTCAAGTCCTGTGTCCTAGGCGGCCCTGAGTCAAACTCCCGGGCTGGCGCGAGAAACCCCCATGGCAGTTTTCAAAAAGGACCTGAGCCAGGTCAAGATGCCCTCAGTCACCCTCCGGGGTTAAAGGCTCCCAAACATGGCCCATAGTGTTGGTCCAGATAGCAACCCAAGAGGGGGGTGAATTGGGTTTTTCAAAAATTAAACTCTTTTGAAAGATAACCACCAGCGGAAATAAAAACTTAGATTCACAGATTTAAAATTAAGCAACTATAAATAGAGAGTTGAAGATAAAGAGACAATCACGGCAAACACAATAGATTTTATAGTGGTTCGGTGTACCTACACCTACATCCACTCCCAAGTACCTCTTGGGTCCACACTATAATCAAACAGATTACAGCAGAGTTGTTTTGCAAGCTCACAACTCGAACTTGTTGTTTTCCGGGTGCACAACGAACCCAGCTGGTTTTCAAGGCTCACCAGCACAAAACCTAAAACCACAAGCTAATGCTTGCACAAGGCTAACAGCCTCAACTGAATCAATCACCAGATTGACCCAGCAAATAGTATTTGATTTTACAAAAGCAAACTGCTCCTTCAATGAGAAATATACAATAATGAAGCAATAAATAGAGATTAGGAACCAAAGCCTGATTCGAAGATCTTGGTGGCTTCTTCCTTCTCTTCCTTTGAATGGATCTTCCTTTGAATAGACTCTTGAGGCTCAGAAGACTGGAAAAACTAGGGCTTCTTCCTTCTCTTGAGATTTCTTCTAAATAGAACAGCAAAGGCTTGGAATCTCTTTCTCTTCTTTTGGGGAATGAGTATGATCTTTCCTTACAGGTTTTCCCTCTTTTCTTTTCTGATGGATCTCAAGGATTTTTTTCTATTCTTTTCTTTTTGCCTCTTTCTTCTCTTTTCCTCTCTTATTTTTGGGATGCAATCAACCCTCTTCTTATAGATCCGATTAATCCACAAATAGTGTGAAACTATCCGTTAGAAGCAAGTGAAAAAGGATTAGATCCATAAATAACAATAGCCGTTGGGATTAAAATAGATAAAGATAAAGTTTAGAGTCGTTCTGACAGTTCTGGAGCCGTGTCTGACATTCTGGAGTCGGCTCTGGCTTTTCTGGAGTCGGCTCTAACTCGAAATAATTTAATCCGCTCGATCTGGAGTCGTCTCTGACTTTTCTGGGGTCGACACAAAATTCTTCTGGAGTCGACTCTAGAAGTCTGGGAGTCGACTCTAGGTCGTGGCTTGAAAATCCATCGTTCTGTTGTTTCTGATAGAGTCGGCTCTCACAGTCCCGGAGTCGACTCTAAGTCTGTGCCGTTTTTCGGAGTCGGCTCTGTGATTCCATGTGTCGACTCTAATGTCTGCAGTCTTACCTTGACATTAGATTCAAACCAGAACTTGATTTTCCTTCTTGATTTTGATCATCAAATAGACTTATAATCTGAAAAACTTAATCAAAATCATTAGTAACATCAAATGTTATACTCAAATAGTTTTGTTAATCATCAAAATCCTCAATTGGGTCAACAATCTCCCCTTTTTGATGATGACAAAAACTTTGAGTATATGTATTAAGAAATTCATTTGAATTGAGAATTATAGACATTGTTAAAGCTTAGAGACTTTCTAATAGAGAATTTGATGCCAATATTCAAAATGAATAAAAATAAACAAAACTTGACATCAATCAAAATGATTTGACTTTTATTTGGAGAAATTTATTAAGCTCCCCCTGCATTGAATAGCTCCCCCTATGTAGATAATCTGAATTCTTTCTAAAAATTCTCAGAATTGTTCTTCATTTTCTTTCTCTTTCTCTTTCTTATATGTCTTTCTTATATGCATATACATTTATCTCTCCCCCTTTTTTGTTATCAACAATAAGGTGAGTTTAAAAGCAATAGAGAATGTAATTAGAGCGAGAATGTTGATTCGAATAAACATAGGGATAGGAAACTTATTCATTGACATTCACTCAAAGATAAATTTGTAATAAAAGTGTAACATTCATTCAAACATTTGTATTCCAAAGCAAGATCCATTACATGTATTCTAAAATGACAGATTTAAGTATGTAAATCCTAGATACATGCTAAGAAAGAAAGAAAGAAATCCTAAGATACAACCTAGGATTGAAATCAAATATGCTTATACACAATTTTCTTTAATGTCCAATCATTTCCATAACATCATCTTTTTGGGTCTTCTTAAAGCTTTCAAGACATGCTTCAATTTGAGAGACGGCAAGGTCGATATCTTTCTTCAGTTGACTGGTAGCATGAAGATACTTTCCAGAACCGTCTGCAATGCCTTCCATCCTTTCAAAAATTTTATGAAGATCAGTGCTAAAGGATTCGACGGAATTGCTAATTGAAAAAGAAATCATGTCAAGTCTTGAATTAATCTCATCCTTTAATTGATTGAACTCCTCTCTTAATTTACACATATCATTTGTTCTTACACTGTCATACTCAGCAAGTAAAGCCCTGAGCTGACCAATTTGCTCCTCAGAAAATCTTTCTGATGCCAATGCTGACTGATGTGGAAGTTGAGAGCTAGGTCCAGCTTCTGAGGGTCCAGCAGATGGTCCAGCAGAAGGTCCAGCAGAAGAAGGTCCAGCAGATGGTTCAGGAATGTCTTCTCCTCTGACTTCCTCAACTCTAACCTCTTCAGCTCTGGCCTCATGTCCTCTTTTAATCCAGTTTCCATTTTCTTTTCTAAAGCCCATTCGGTGAATTGTAGAGACACTATAGTAATCTGTATGTCTTAACTTTCTTAGTGGCTCATTGTCCATTATAAGTACACCTTGGCTTCTGAAAACCAATGTTAAAACCATACCATATGGCAATGTAGATCTCTTCTTAGTAGCTGCCTCTGCCATATATCCTCATCATTTCAGCAAGATTTAAGGTCTACCAGTGAGTATGCAGTCCATCAATAAGACGTCTCGCTCCGAGACATATTCAAACCTTCCGATTTTAGGAAATAGAATCCTTCCACAGATATTGTGAAGTAATCTGAGTTCCAAATTAAGTTGATTTGCCAAGATTTCCTCAAACTCAGAAACTTCTCTCCCTAACATCCTTGACAGTGCTCCTCCTCTATCTTCATGATGATATTCAACAAGGCCAACAGTAGGCATTTCCAATAAATTACCAAGGGATTCGGCTGTGATGATTACCTTTGTTCCTCTTACAACACTTACTAAGCCTCCCTCTCCTCTACTTAAATCATTATAAAACTCTCTTACTAGGGCAGGGTAGGTAGGGATATCCAAAGAGCAGACCTTCTCCCATCCCATTTCTTTCAACAACCGCCCAATAGCAAAGCCTTCCGAAATAAAAAGTTGAAATCAACTTTTCTTCCGGTTGTAATGGCCTTACCAGCTAATTGGTCGACTCGAGGAGAAGATGGTGAGGGTGGAGAGTCATCTTGAGTGGCAGATGAAGAAGATGACGAAGGTTGCCTCCGATTTGAACGGCGCTTCGTCGGAACAGTCGAACCACCAATGATAGCACGCCTTTTGGGAGCCATTGGATTCGATTGGAATGAGTAATCAAGGGTTTTGAGGGATTTGGAGGGTTTGGAATCAGTTTGGAACAGTTTGAAAATGGTTTAGGAGACGATAGAAATCGTTTGGGGTCGACTCCGCCCTTTTTATTTTGACCTAGTTCCACTTAGAGTCGACTCCCGAAAACGAGGTGTCGGCTCCGAACCAGAGAATCTGTCAGCGCCCGAATTAGAGTCGGCTCTACAGAAGCCAGAGTCGGCTCTAATTGCCCAGACAGAACATCAAAATAAGAAGGTGTCGACTCCACAAACTGAAGGTGTCGACTCCACAATAGTTTCAGAGAAAAATTCAAATTTCAAGGATCTGAAACTGATCAAATTAATCATCAAATTCTAGATAAGTGTTCCTTAATAATTGGGGAAACAATAAATCAACTTTCTAGATAAATTTCCTTATTGGACATAGAGGATTTTCAAGAAATTATTGAAGTCTAGATAGTTGTTGTCCTTAAGAGTTTCAGAAAATTATTCTAAAGGATCACAAACTCCTAATTCTCCTCTAAGATAGCAAAATCTCTCCTCACTCAAAGGTTTGGTAAAATATCAGCTAATTGATCATTAGTATTAACATATTCAAGACAAACATCTTTGTTAGTTACATGTTCTCTAATAAAGTGATGTCTAATTTCAATGTGTTTAGTTCTTGAATGTTGAATTGGATTTTTAGTTAGATTGATAGCACTAGTATTATCACATTTAATAGGTATTTTATCAAGTGTGATACCATAATCTTCAAGTTGTCGCTTAATCCAAAGGATTTGAGCACAGCAACTTCCAGCTGCAACATACTCTGCCTCAGCAGTGGATAATGCAACCGAATTTTGCTTCTTGCTAAACCAAGAGATTAAGTTACTTCCTAAAAGTTGGCATACCCCACTTGTACTCTTTCTATCTAATTTACAACCAGCATAGTCAGAATCAGAATAAGCAATCAATTTTAAGGTTGAGTCTCTAGAATACCATAATCCTACATTTTTAGTTCCATTTAAGTATCTAAAGATTCTTTTAACAGCAAGTAAATGTGATTCCTTAGGATTAGATTGATATCTTGCACATAAGCAGACAGAAAACATGATATCTGGCCTACTTGCAGTTAGATAAAGAAGTGATCCAATCATACCTCTGTAATGCTTCTGATCTACTTTCTTACCTACTTCATCCTTGTCCAGCTTGCATGAGGGACTCATTGGCGTACCAAGAGGTTTAGCAGATTCCATACCAAATTTCTTGAGTATTTCCTTTGTATACTTTGTTTGGTTAATGAAAATTCCCGCTTTCTCTTGTTTGATTTGAAGTCCAAGGAAGAAGTTTAGTTCTCCCATCATGCTCATCTCGAATTCTCCCTGCATTAGCTTAGCAAATTCTTGACAAAGGAGATTGTTAGTAGCACCAAATATAATGTCATCAACATAAATTTGAACGATTAATAAATCCTTTCCTTTTCTTTTTAAAAACAAGGTTTTATCAACATTTCCTCTAGAAAAGTCATTTTCAATTAAAAATTTACTTAATCTATCATACCAAGCTCTAGGTGCTTGCTTTAAACCATAAAGTGCTTTGTGTAGTTTGAAGACGTGGTTTGGAAATTCATGATCTTCAAAACCAGGAGGTTGTTCAACATAAACTTCCTCATTTATAAAACCATTTAGAAATGCACTTTTAACATCCATTTGAAATAAGTTGAAATTCATATGACATGCAAATGCAAGTAGTAGCCTAATGGCTTCTAATCTAGCAACAGGTGCAAAAGTTTCATCAAAATCTATACCTTCTTCTTGATTATATCCTTTTGCAACTAGTCTAGCTTTGTTTCTAATTACTATGCCATTTTCATCTAATTTATTTCTAAATACCCATTTAGATCCTATTATAGGGTGATTTTTAGGTCTTTCAACTAGGGTCCAGACTTGATTTCTAGTGAATTGGTTTAACTCTTCCTGCATTGCTAACATCCAATAACTATCTTTTCGGCTTCCTCTATAGTCTTAGGTTCTATATGAGATACAAATGCAAGATGATTATTGATATCTCTCATTGATGATCTAGTCCTTACACCTTGAGATGGATCACCTATGATTAGGTCCTTAGGATGACCATAAGCATATCTCCAATCTCTAGGTAGATCTTGATCATTTTGAACAGTATCAATACCATCATCCTTAGGTGAGTCATCATCCTTAACTTCAGGTTCTTGATCTGAAGATACATTTAATTTTTCAATATCTCTTTCAATCAAAGATGTATCTTCCTCATCATCAATTTTATCTGAACTTGATGCTAAAGACTCATCAAACACTATATGAATGGATTCTTCTACAACTAAGCTTTTCTTATTAAATACTCTATATGCTTTGCTAGATGTAGAATATCCTAGGAAGATACCTTCATCAGACTTTGCGTCAAACTTCCCAAGATTATCCTTACCATTGTTATGAATAAAACATCTACAACCAAATGCATGAAAATAACTTAAATTTGGTTTCCTATTGATCCAAAGTTCATAGGGAGTTTTCTTAAGGATAGGTCTAATTAGGGCTCTATTTAGAATGTAACAAGCTGTGTTTATAGCTTCCGCCCAAAAATATTTTGGAAGTTGGCTTTCACATAGCATGGTACGGGCCATGTCTTCTAAAGTCCTATTCTTCCTTTCTACAACTCCATTTTGTTGTGGTGTTCTAGGTGCAGAGAAGTTATGATGTATGCCTTTTTCAAAACAGAATTTTTCAAATAAGTGATTTTCAAATTCAGTTCCATGATCACTTCTAATAGACACTATGGTAGTGTTTTTCTCATTGTGACTTTCTTAACAAATTTCATGAATATTGAGAAAGTCTCATCTTTGTGAGCCAAAAACATTACCCAAGTGAATCTAGAGTAATCATCTACTATCACTAGACCATATTTCTTTCCTCCTAGACTTGTGGTTCTAGTAGGTCCAAAAAGGTCCATGTGTAGTAGCTCTAGTGGCCTAGTAGTTGAAACAACATTCTTAGATTTGAAAGAAGTTCTTGTTTGTTTTCCAAATTGACATGCATCACATATTCGATTTTTTTCAAAATTTAGACTAGGAATACCTTTAACTAAATCCATTTTAATAATTTGAAATTAGGTGTGTGCTTGCATGACCTAATCTACGATGCCATAGCCAACCAATCTCATTCATTTTAGCATTATCAGCAACTAAGCAATGATTACTTGGAGATAAATTACTCAAATCAATTAAGTACACATTGCCATAGCGTTTACCAACAAGAATAATGCTATTATCAATGGGATTAGTAACAGTGCAAACAGAAGCTTCAAAGGAAACCTTGAAACCTTTGTCACACAGTTGGCTAATACTTATTAGATTATGTTTAAGTCCATCAACATATAAAACATTATCAATATGAGTAGATGGAGTAATTTGAATCTTACCAATGCCCATGATATGGCCTTGACCATTATCACCAAAAGTAACTACTCCACCTCTTTTTGATTCAAGGGTGATGAATTGATCTTTGTCACCCGTCATATGTCTTGAGCAACCACTGTCCAGGTACCATTTTCTTTTCAGTCTGATGGCTGCAAGACACTCCTGCAAAACATTTATGTCTTAATTTTAGGTACCCAAGCCTTCTTGGGTCCTTCATGGTTAGAGCATTAAAATTGTTCCTTTGGGAACCCAAATCATCTTTTTCTTTTATGTGAAGATTTACACATATATGATTTATGTCCTTTGTTTCCACATTTAAAACAAGTAATGTTTAATGATTTTTCAGCATGTACAAAAATGTTCTTTAAAGATTTTTGCTTTTTAAGTGGATTATATCCTAATCCAGCTTTATCAAAAATAGCCTTTTGATTTTCAAAATCATATTAAGTTTGATAGAGCTTAGAGTAAATTTATCAACTATAGGCTTAAGTCTATCAACTTCATTTTTCAAACTTTCTTTTTCTTTTATCAAAAGTTCTTTATCAATAACATGCTTTTCATTTTCTAATGATAGTTTTTGCATTTGAGTTTTCAAATCTTTGTTCTTTGAACTTAGGTTTGCAAAATCATCCATTAATTCATAAAAAGCACTATGTAATTCATCAAAAGTGAAGTCATCAAGAAAACTCGGACTTACCTCATCATTGTCCGCCATGAAGCATAGATTGGCCATTTCACTCTTTTCTTCTTCTTCGGAACTTGTGCTTTCCGAATCGCTCCATGTGGCCATCATTGCCTTCTTTTTGAACCTCCGGGTGCCTTTCTTTAGTTGAGGGCATTCAGATTTAAAGTGACCCGGCTTCTTGCATTCAAAGCAAATAACTTCCTTTTCTTTGCCCTTGTCCTCATCTTTTCTTGCAAAGGGCTTTTTCTTTTCAAACTTCTTCTTCTTCATGAATCTTTTAAATTTTCTTGTGATGAGTGCCATGTCCTCATCATCACTTTCATCTTCGGATTCATGAGGCTCTTCCATATATTCAGAAATCTTAAGAGCCATAGTTCTCTTCTTCTTTGACTCATCATCATCAACATGTTGCTTGATTTGAAGCTCATGAGTCATTAAGGATCCCAACAGTTCTTCTAGGGGTAGTGTACTTAGATCCTTTGCCTCTTGTATTGCCGTCACCTTAGCTTCCCAAGTCCTAGGCAAGGAACGCAAGACCTTTCTCACAAGATCAGAATTATAAGATTTACCAAGACTTTTTAAACCATTAACTATGTCAGTAAATCTTGTAAACATATCAGCAATAGATTCACATGCATCCATTTTAAACAATTCATATTTATGAACTAGCATGTTAATCTTGGATTCCTTGACTTGATTTGTTCCCTCATGGGTAACCTCAAGTCTATCCCAGATTTCCTTAGCAGAAATGCAAATAGATATGCGATTGAATTCATTTGCATCTAATGAGCAGTATAAGACATTCATTGCTTTGGCATTGAGTTGTGCCAATTTTCTATCATGTTCATCCCATTCCGTTTCCGGTTTAGGAATCTCCATGCCATTAACTCTAGCAGTGGGGTGTGTGGTCCATTGACTATAATACTCCATAGATCATAGTCAAGTGCTTGAATGAATATTTTCATTCTAGCTTTCCAATAACCATAGTTAGAACCATTAAATAAGGGTGGTCTATTAGTAGATTGACCTTCGAAAAAGATGAACCAGCTTGAGTTGCCATGTGGATCTTTGACTCTTGATCGTTAGATCAAATCAAATGAGCACTAGCTCTGATACCAATTGTTGGTCCAGATAGCAACCCAAGAGGGGGGGTGAATTGGGTTTTTAAAAATTAACTCTTTTGAATGATAACCCCAGCGGAAATAAAAACTTAGATTCACAGATTTAAAACTAAGCAACTATAAATAGAGAGTTGAAGATAAAGAGACAATCACGGCAAACACAATAGATTTTATAGTGGTTCGGTGTACCTACACCTACGTCCACTCCCAAGTACCTCTTGGGTCCACACTATAATCAAACAGATTACAGCAGAGTTGTTTTGCAAGCTCACAACTCGAACTTGTTGTTTTCCGGGTGCACAACGAACCCAGCTGGTTTTCAAGGCTCACCAGCACAAAACCTAAAACCACAAGCTAATGCTTGCACAAGGCTAACAGCCTCAACTGAATCAATCACCAGATTGACCCAGCAAACAGTATTTGATTTTACAAAAGTAAACTGCTCTTCAATGAGCAAATATACAATAATGAACAATAAATAGAGATTAGGAACCAAAGCCTGATTCGAAGATCTTGGTGGCTTCTTCCTTCTCTTCCTTTGAATGGATCTTCCTTTGAATAGACTCTTGAGGCTCAGAAGATTGGAAAAACTAGGGCTTCTTCCTTCTCTTGAGATTTCTTCTAAATAGAACAGCAAAGGCTTGGAATCTCTTTCTCTTCTTTTGGGGAATGAGTATGATCTTTCCTTACAGTTTTCCCTCTTTTCTTTTCTGATGGATCTCAAGGATTTTTTTTCTATTCTTTTCTTTTTGCCTCTTTCTTCTCTTTTCCTCTCTTGTTTTTGGGATGCAATCAACCCTCTTCTTATAGATCCGATTAATCCACAAATAGTGTGAAACTATCCGTTAGAAGCAAGTGAAAAAGGATTAGATCCATAAATAACAATAGCCGTTGGGATTAAAATAGATAAAGATAAAGTTTAGAGTCGTTCTGATAGTTCTGGAGCCGTGTCTGACATTCTGGAGTCGGCTCTGGCTTTTCTGGAGTCGGCTCTAACTCGAAATAATTTAATCGCTCGATCTGGAGTCGTCTCTGACTTTTATGGGGTCGACACAAAATTCTTCTGGAGTCGACTCTAGAAGTCTGGGAGTCGACTCTAGGTCGTGGCCTGAAAATCCATCGTTCTGTTGTTTTTGATAGAGTCGGCTCTCATAGTCCCGGAGTCGACTCTAAGTCTGTGCCATTTTTTGGAGTCGGCTCTGTGATTCCATGTGTCGACTCTAATGTCTGCAGTCTTACCTTGACATTAGATTCAAACCAGAACTTGATTTTTCTTCTTGATTTTGATCATCAAATAGACTTATAATCTGAAAAACTTAATCAAAATCATTAGTAACATCAAATGTTATACTCAAATAGTTTTGTTAATCATCAAAATCCTCAATTGGGTGAACACATAGTTAGCCCTCGGGCTGGTCCTAGGCGGCCACGATTACGTATGGCCCATAGTCAGCCCTCGGGCTGGTCCTAGGCGGCCACGATTGTACATGGCCCATAGCCGGCCCTTGGGCTGGTCCTAGGCGGCCACGATTACGTATGGCCCCTAGCCGGCCCTCGGGCTGGTCCTAGGCGGCCACAATTGTACATGGCCCCTAGCCGCCCTCGGGCTGGTCCTAGGTGGCCATGATTGTACATGGCCCCTAGCCGGCCCTCGGGTTGGTCCTAGGCGGCCACGATTGTACATGGTCCCTAGCGGCCCTCGGGCTGGTCCTAGGCGGCCATGATTACGTATGGCCCCTAGCCGGATCATGGCCGCCTAGGACCAGCTCTCGAGCTAGTCCTAGGTGGCCACAATTGTACATGGCCCCTAACCGGCCCTCGGGCTGGTCCTAGGCGGCCACGATTGTACATGGCCCCTAGCCAACCCTCGGGCTGGTCCTAGGCGGTCATGATTATACTTGGCCCCTAGCCGGCCCTCGATCTGGCCCTAAGCGGCTGCGATTATACCTAACCCCCAGCCGGCCCTAGGGCTAATCTCAGGCGGCCTCACCGACATCTGACCCCTAGTCAGCCCCGGGCTGGTCATAAGTGATCCCAAAAAGAGCTCTTTAAGACTATACTAAGGGTCTCTTACATAATTCTCAAACGAATTGTGCTAGTAAATCACCGAGCATAGTCAAGAAGATAAAGCTAGATTACTGAGCATTGAAATAACTAGAGACTGATAAGATTAATTCGAATATAGAAGCAGCATATAAAACCACCCGAAAATAGAATTTCTGTTACCAATAATCGTCATACAAAAAGCCAATCTGGCTATATTACGGAAACAAAAAAAAGAGAGACCTAAAATCAAGACCCTGAGGACTCCGATTCATCCTCTGAGTCATCATCCACGGGCTGAATGCTGTCGAGGTTATCCAGTTTGTAGGCTTGTTAAATTTTTTTCTTACACTTCTTGAAGCCTTTAGCAAAAGCATCCACGGCTGCCTCACTGCATTCTGCCACAAATTCAGCGGAGCCCTTGTAGAACTCCACGGCTTGCTGAGCTTCTGATCGGCGGCATTAACTCGGAGAATAGCCTCAGTCTGAGTAGCCATTACCCTCTCATTGGCCCAAACTTCGACGGAGAGTAATTTAGTTAAGGTCTCTTTCGTTTCATCCTCAGTAGAAGCCAGCTTCCCCTCTACAAAAATCAGCCGCTCCTCGGCGGTGGCCAGTCTTTCCTCTGCAGCTCGAGCCTTCAATTCAAGCAGTTCAGCTCTATCTTCTGCAGCCACAGTTCTCTCCTCAGCCTGGGTCACCCTGAGAAGAGCAGTCCCCAACTTCACCTCAGTAACCTTAACCTCGACACGGTTTCAGCTAGTTCGGCCTCAGCCTCTTCAATCCGAGCCTTCAAGGCCCGATTTTCCTCCTCAGCGGTCCTCAGGGTGCCGGATGCTGCTAGCTCCCGAGCCTTGGCCTCAGACAACTCTTGAATTAGCCCGCTCACTTGGGCCTTGAGGGCACTCAATTCGGGCGAACTCTATTTCCGTTTCTCCTCAATACAAGCATCTCGAAAGACAAATGCACTGTTAGACGCCTGCAAAGTAGGAAATTGATTGTAATAAGAAAGAAAGGGGAAAACAAGAAGAGAGTAAAATAGAAA
Source organism: Calamus simplicifolius (assembly GCA_900491605.1). Classification (NCBI taxonomy): domain Eukaryota; kingdom Viridiplantae; phylum Streptophyta; class Magnoliopsida; order Arecales; family Arecaceae; genus Calamus; species Calamus simplicifolius. Next base: position 13,131 of record UESW01002558.1, on the reverse strand, counting down.
AGCCGAAGATCTCATAGAATCACCTGAAGAATAGCAGTGAAGAAGGTATCAAAGGACTTCTCCAATGGTTGGCGTTGGAGTTTGGCCTGGAGGTTGGGTAGGGTGGAGCGACTGAGTAGGCGTTCAGCTAGATGCCCCCGACGCATCGCATTGATCCCAGGCGGATGACTGGGAGCGTCCTCATTAGGAGGCATCTCTACCCCCTCCTGAGGCGAATGAACTTCCGAAAGCCGATCATCATCGGCCTTCCGAGCCGGAGGTATCGCCATCCTTTCCTCTGGCACGGCCTCACCTTCGACTTCGGGGGAAGGTGGGGAACTCTCCCTCATTGGCTCCTCTCGGGCCCCAGCTAAAGGGACCCCTGTGAGTAGCTCCTTTCGAGTCTCGATTGAAGGGACCTCTGTTACCAGCGCTTCAACACGGGGATCTCCTTTTCTCGGGCCCTTTGCTAATATGACTCAGGGGAGGAAGGCGGTGCCACTCCACCCGGTAGCGGATCATCCCCTGCTACCCGTCTAGACTTCTTGGGCTCTGTCTTCATTGGACCCTCAGCTGCTTTCCTCTTCTTTAGGGCCTCTGACAAAGACTTTGTAGAGAACCTCATTTTTGCATCAAAGAAGCAAAAAGTTAGAAAACAAAGGCAATAAAACAAATACGAACAAGACAAAGGGTCATAAGTCAACGAAAGGCTCACATACAAGCACACGTGCAATAAACAAATAAAGAATGAAAGAAAGAAAAATTTGGTCGATAGTTAGAAACAGTAGCACTCACCGGGGCTCGGTGAGGGTGCCACTGGTGCTGCTAAGGCTTCACGAAGGTTCCCCTCCGACAGCAGCTCTGCGCAAGAAGGAACGATAGAGGACAGAAGGGCATGGAAGAGATCTCGGTCCCTTTCCTCTATACTGGAGTTTTTATTGGGCTAGTGTTGGGACTATTCCAAGATGTCTTTATCTTCTTGCCATGGACATAGAAGAAGCGTGACTTCCACCCTTTTATCTTCGAGGGTAAGTCTAATTTGAGTACCCTCTTGGGACGGGAGGCGAAACTCCACCAGCCACTACCGGAAGCATTTCTAAGTTTATACAAAGCTTGAAATAAAGAAACTCTAGCAGGGGCGCCATGAAAATGGCAGAGTACTAAGAACGCGTATATAATACGAACAAAATTTGGGGTTAATTAGGCAAGAATTAAGTTGTATCTATTTAAAAGATTTAAAAAGAAAGGATGAAGAGGAAGGCGGAGTCCACCCTTGAGGAATTCCTCATATAAGGCGACTCCCCCTCCCCGACTACCAGTCACTTTGTCCCCAAACCAAGGAGCAGACAAGCAAACGCTGTCAAGAACTCCATATTGAACCCTGATTCTCCGTATATCATGGTTTTCAGGACATAACATATTCCTCCCGGGCCGCGGAGTTGGATCTAGAGGGAGATGTTGATGTAAAGGGGGGGGGGGGCGCAAAACTCTAGGAGTTAGAGAGACAGACCTATCTACGGGTGGAGGAACCTCACTCGAGGGGACCTTGTTGGCCCAGATGACAACCCAAGAGGGGGGGGGGGGGGTGAATTGGGTTCTTTAAAAAATTAGCCTTTTAAAATAGTTTGCTTAAGAAGAATGAAGGTAAAGGCAATGTAAATACAAAGTGCAGTGAATAAATAGAGATAGAGAAAGAGTCAATGAAAGCACTGCAAACACAAAGATTTTATAGTGGTTCGGTGTATCCAACACCTACGTCCACTCCCAAGATTCACTTGGGTCCACACTATAATCTTCCTTGATTACAGCCGAGTTGTTTTACAAGCTCACAACTCAAACTTGTTGTTTTCCGGGCGCACAACGAACCCAACTGGTTTTCAAGGGCTCACCAGCACAAAAACCCTAACGCAAGCTTTACCAAGCTTGTACTGAGGTAAGACTACCTCCACTAGTTCAATCCCCCAGATTGAACTAGATACAAACAATAGAAATGTTGTTTTTCAATTACAAAGCTCCTTAATGAGCAGATAATCAAATAAAATAACAAGGTTTAGAAAAGCCTGATTTATAGTTGGTTGGCTTTTGAGCTTTTCTTCTTTTCTTCTTTTCTTCTTCTCCTTGCTGGGTTGAATCAAGCCTCAGCTCCGATTCTTCACAGTTGAAGCAGTTGAGAAGGGTTGAAAAGCAAGAAATGAATCCTCTTTCTCCAAGTTGGGAAATCCACTAAAACTTTGATTTGAATGCCTTGGATTCCTCTTGAGCTTTTTGGAGTGGAGTGGATTTGAGCTAGAAGGTTTTCCTCTTGAGATTCAGCTCTCTCTTTTTCGGATTTTTGAAATGGGATTTCTCTATTTTCGAATTTCCTCTTTGTTTTTCCGTTTTTCTCTCTTTTCGTTCTTCTTCTTTTGAATGATAGTCTTCCCTTTTTATAGATTTCTTTCAAGCCATTTTTGGAAGAAAACTATCCGTTGGAGTGTACCTTGTAGCAAAATATATCCGTTAGAAATAAGGTAAAATATAAATATTACCGTTAGAGCTGATCTGGCAATTTGATTTTTCGTTCCAGGTGGGTTGGAGTCGACTCTAACTTTTCTGGAGTCGGCTCTAACTCGAAGCACTTTAATCCGTATTTCTGGAGTCGTCTCTGACTTTTCTGGGGTCGACAAGAAACTTTTCTGGAGTCGACTCTAACTTACCCGGAGTCGACTCTAGGTCGGGGCCAGAAAAATCGACGTTCTGTTTCTTCTGTGAGAGTCGGCTCTAACAGTCTCGGAGTCGACTCTAACTTCCGTGCCAGTTCCGGAGTCGGCTCTGTGATTCTCGGAGTCGACTCTAATGTCTGCAATCTTACCTAGACATTAGATTCGATCCAAAACACGATGTAACTCCTGATTTTGATCATTCAATAGACTTATAATCTGAAACACTTAATCAAAATCATTAGAGCCTCCATTAGTTATACTCAAATAGTTTTGTTAATCATCAAAATCATTAATTGGGTCAACAATCTCCCCTTTTTGATGATAACAAAAACTTTGAGTATATGCATTCAAAAATTCATTCGAACTAAAGATTATAGTCATTTTAAAGCTTAAAACATTTTTAATGAAGGATTTGATGCTAATATTCAAAGTAAACTTTTTAAGATTGTGCATGAATTCAATATAATCCATCAATTATGAATATTTAAGCTAAATGTGCAGAAAATTGCAAATGAGCTTGTTGTTAAGCTCCCCCTGCATTGAATAGCTCCCCCTATATATAAACATCAAATTTTAACTGATTTAAAATTTCAAGTCATTTTGCATAAACAATCATTCTCCCCCTTTCTTTCTTTCTTTATGCATATTCAACCATCTCTCATAAAAATTTCAAGTCTTTCTTTCTTTGCATATTCAACCATCTCTCCCCCTTTTTTGTTATCAGCAATAAGGAGAGTATTAGATAAAGAAAGTTATTAGAGAAAAATTGTAGGTTCAATAAAACATAGGGATTCAAGCAGTCAATATTTGAAAATGTGTAATTGCATTTCATAAGTAAGACACATTACATTGGTTGATTCATGTACATTCTAAAATGAAATACATTAGATACTCAAAAATTCCTAAATACAAACTATCAAAATCAAAGTCAAATATGTTTGAATACAATTTTCTTCAAGTGACCTATGATTTCCATCACATCATCTTTTTGAGATTTCTTAAAGTTTTCAAGGCAAGCTTCAATCTGTGAGACTGCAAGGTCAATGTCTTCTTCAGTTGACCAGTTGCATGAACATAAGATCCCGAGCCATCAGCAATGCCTTCCATCCTTTCAAAGATTTTGTGAAGTTCAGCACCAAAGGATTCAACAGAATTGCTTATGGAAAAGGAGATCATGTCCAGTCTCGAATTAAGTTCTTCTTTCAACTGATTAAAGTCTTCTTTTAATTGATTAATCTCATGAGATCTCTGACTATCATATTCGGCAAGCAAAGCTCTTAACTGACCAATCTGTTCATCAGAGAATCTCCCAGAAGCAGCAATAGACTGATGTGGAGGTGAGGGAACAGTGCTAGGTCCTGCCTCTGAAGGTCCAGCTGTAGATGGTCCCGCAATAAATGGATCAGGGACTGATGGTCCCGTAGTGGATGGTCCAGGGATGTCTTCTACTCTGGCCTCTTCAGCTCTATCTCTTTCAGCTCTTTCCTCTCTTCCTCCTTTCATTCATACACCATTTAACTTCTTGAAGCCCATCCGATGAATAGTAGAGATACTATAATAGTCAGTGTGCCTCAATTTTCTTAGGGGTTCATTTTCCATAATAAGCACACCTTGGCTTCTAAAGATTAATGTCAAAATCATACCATATGGCAGTGTAGATCTTTTCTTTGTAGCAGCCTCTGCCATATATCCAATCATCATGCCAGCTAAGTTGACTGGCCTTCCAGTAATTATACAATCCATCAAAAGAATGTCTCGCTCCGAGACGTACTCAAATCTACCAATTTTCGGAAATAAAATTCTTCCACAAATGTTGTGTAGCAACCTGAGTTCCAGATTTAATTGATTTGCAAGGATTTCCTCAAACTCGGTTACATCCCTCCCTAACATTCTTGTCAATGCTCCACTTCTATCATCATGTTGATATTCCATAATACCGATTGTGGGCATTTTCAATAAATTTCCAAGTATTTCAGCGGTTATTGAAACTCTTGTTCCTCTTACTATACTGATTAAACCGCCTTCTCCTCTACTTAAACCATTGTAAAACTCTCTCACTAAGGCTGGATAGTGGGGATATCTAATGAGCAAATCTTTTTCCACCCCATTTCTTTCAAACATCTTCCTATTGTGAAGCCTTCCGACTCAAAGAAATCAAAATTGACCTTTCTTCCAGTTGTAATAGTCTTACCGGCTAAATGATCAACTTTGGTTGAAGAGGGTGAAGGAGGAGAATCTTCTTGAGTGGCCGAAAAGGAGGATGGCGAGGGTTGCCTCCGAATAGTGCGTCGCCTTGTGGGAACGGACGCTCCACCGACGAAACCGCGCCTCTTAGGTGCCATTGAGAAGATTGAAAAGTTTAATCAAAGGCTTTGAGAAGATTGGGGAAGTTGGAAAGGCTTTGGAGCTTTTTGGAGAGGTTTTGGGAGACGGATGGAATGATTTGGGGTCGACTCCACCTTTTTATTTTTGACCTAGCTCGACCTAGAGTCGACTCCCAAAACTGGGTGTCGGCTCCGAACCAGAAAGTCTGTCAGCGCTCGAATTAGAGTCGGCTCTACAAAAGCCAGAGTCGGCTCTAATTGCTTAGACAGAACATCAAAAACTAAGGTGTCGACTCCACAAACTGTTAGAGTCGACTCTAACAGTTTCAGAGATAAAAAATCAAGTTTCAAGGATCTGAAACTATTCAAGTTAATCATCAAATTCTAGATAATGTTCCTTAGCAATTGGGGAAACAATGAATCAAGATCTAGATAGATTTCCTTATTGAATATCGAGATTTTCAAGAAATAGATGAGATCTAGATAGTTATTCTTAAGAGTTTCAGAAAATTATTCCAAAGGATCAAAACTCCTAATTCTCCTCTAAGATAACAAAATCTCTCTTCACTTAAGGGTTTTGTTAATATATCTGCCAGTTGTTCTTCAGTATTCACATAATCAAGACAAATTTCATTGTTGGCAACATGTTCTCTTATAAAGTGATATCTTATTTCAATATGCTTTGTTCTTGAGTGTTGAATTGGATTTTTAGTTAGATTATTGCACTTGTATTATCACATCTTATAGGTGTCTTATCAAGTGTGATACATAGTCTTCAAGTTGTCTCTTAATCCATAGGATTTGAGCACAGCAACTTTCAGCTGCAACATATTCTGCTTCAGCAGTAGATAATGCAACCAAATTTTGCTTTTTGCTAAACCATGAGATTAAGTTACTTCCTAAAAATTGGCATGCACCACTTGTGCTTTTTCTATCTAACTTACATCCAGCATAATCAGAATCAGAATAAGCAATCAGATTTAATGTTGAGTCTCTAGAATATCATAAACCTACATTTTTTGTTCCACTTAAGTATCTTAGTATTCTTTTAACAGCAATTAAATGTGATCTTTAGGTTCAGACTGAAATCTAGCACATAAGCAAACAGCAAACATTATTGTTGGCCCAGATGGCAACCTAAGAGGGGGGGGGGTGAATTGGGTTCTTTAAAAAATTAGCCTTTTTAAAATAGTTTGCTTGAGATTAATGAAGGCAAATGCAAGGTAACTATAAAGTGCAGTGAATAAGATAGAGATAGAGAAAGAGACAATGGAACACGGCAAACACAAAAGATTTTATAGACGGGAATAAGTATTGTTTTTGAAATACAAAGCTCCTCAATGAGCAAATATACAAATTAAGAATAACAAGGTTTAGAAAAGCCTGATTTGTAGATAGGTTGGCTTTTGAGCTTTTCTTCTTTTCTTCTTCTCCTTGCTGGATTGAATCAAGCCTCAGCTCCGATTCTTCACAGTTGAAGCAGTTGAGAAGAGTTGAAAAGCAAGAAATGAATCTCCTTTCTCCAAGTTGGGAAATCCGCCAAGACTTTGATTTGAACGCTTTGGATTCCTCTTGAGCTTTTTGGAGTGGAGTGGATTTGAGCTAGAAGGTTTTCCTCAAGATTCAAGCTCTCGGATTTTTGAAATGGGATTTGTCTATCTCAGATTTTCTCTCTTTTTCTTTCTATTTTTCCGTTCTTTTTTTGAACAATAGACTTCCCTTTTTATAGATTTCTTTTACACCATTTTTGGAAGAAAACTATCCGTTGGAGTGTACCTTGTATCAAAATATATCCGTTAGAAATAAGGTAAAATAGAAATATTACCGTTAGAGCTGATCTGGCAACTTGATTTTTCGTTCCAGGTGGGTTGGAGTCGACTCTAACTTTTCTGGAGTCGGCTCTAGCTCGAGGCATTCAAAACGATATTTCTGGAGTCGTCTCTGGCTTTTCTGGGGTCGACAAGAAACTTTTCCGGAGTCGACTCTAACTTACCCGGAGTCGACTCTAGGTCGGGGCCAGAAAAATCGACTTTCTGCTTCTTCTGTGAGAGTCGACTCTAACAGTCTCGGAGTCGACTCTAATGACCGTGCCAGTTCCGGAGTCGGCTCTGTGATTCTCGGAGTCGACTCTAATGTCTGCAATTCTTACCTAGACATTAGATTCGATCCAGAACACTATGTAACTCCTGATTTTGATCATTCAATAGTCTTATAATCTGAAACACTAAATCAAAATCATCAGAGCCTTCAAAAGTTATACTCTAGTTTTGTTAATCATCAAAATCATCAATTGGGTCAACAATCTCCCCCTTTTTGATGATAACAAAAACTTTGAGTATATGCATTCAAAAATTCAATCAAACTAAGGATTATAGTCATTTTGAACTTTAAACATTTGAAATTAAGGTTTTGATGCCAATGTTCAACGTAAACTTTAAAATTGTGCATGAGTTCAATATAATCCATCAATTATGAATATTTAATCTTAATGTGCATAAAATTGCAATGAGCTTTTTGTTAAGCTCCCCCTAAGCTCCCCCTATATATAAGCATCAAATTTTAACTGATTAACATTTCAAGTCATTTTGCATAAACAATTAATTCTCCCCCTTTCTTTCTTTCTTTATGCATATATAACCATTCATTAAAATTTTCAAGTTCTTTCATATTCAATATTCATATTCAATCTTTCTTTGCATTTGCAATATCTCAACCATCTCTCCCCTTTTTTGTTATCAGCAATAAGGAGAGTATTAGATAAAGAAAGTTAATTGTAGACTCAATAAAGCATAGGGATCCAAGCAATCAATATTTGAAAATGTGAAATTGCATTTCATAAGCAAGAACCATTACATTAGTTGATTCATTTACATTTCAAAATGAAATACATTAGATATTCAAAAACTTCCTAAGTACAAACTATCAAATCAAAATCAAGGTCAGATGTGTTTGAATACAATTTTCTTCAGATGACCTATGATTTCCATTACATCATCCTTTTGTGATTTCTTAAAGTTTTCAAGGCAAGCTTCGATTTGAGAGACTGCAAGGTCAATGTCCTTCTTCAATTGACCCGTTGCATGAACATAGATCCTGATCCATCGGCAATGCCTTCCATCCTTTCGAAGATCTTGTGAAGCTCAGCACCAAAGGATTCAACAGAATTGCCTAAGGTAAAGGATATCATGTCCAGTCTCGAATTTAGTTCTTCCTTCAACTGATTAAAGTCTTCTTTTAATTTTGAAATTTCTTGAGATCTCTGACTATCATACTCAGCAAGCAAACCTCTTAACTGATCAAGTTGTTCATCAGAGAATCTCCCAGAATTTGTTATAGGCTGATGTGGAGGTGAGGGAATAGAACTAGGTCCGGCCTCTGAAGGTCCAGCTGAAGAAGGTCCCGCAATAGATGGATCAGGGACAGATGGTCCCTCAGTGGATGGTCCCGGGATGTCTTCTACTCTGGTTTCCTCTGCCTTCTCTTCTGCTCTTTCCTCTCTTCCTCCCTTCATCCAAACACCATTTATTTCTTGAAGCCCATCCGATGAATAGTAGATATGCTATAATAATCAGTGTGTCTCAGTTTTCTTAAAGGTTCATTCTCCATAATGAGCACACCTTGGCTTCTAAAGATTAGTGTCAGAATCATACCGTATGGCAGTGTTGATCTCTTCTTTGTAGCTGCCTCTGCCATGTATCCAATCATCATGCCAGCTAAATTGACTGGCCTTCCAGTAATTATGCAGTCCATTAACAGAACGTCTCGCTCCGAGACATACTCGAATCTACCAATTTTTGGAAATAAGATTCTTCCACAGATATTATGAAGTAATCTGAGTTCTAGATTCAACTGATTTGCAAAGATTTCTTCAAACTCAGTCACATCTCTCCCTAGCATCCTTGTCAATGCTCCACTTCTATCCTCATGTTGATATTCCATTAAATCCGATTGTGGGCATTTCTAATAGGTTTCCAAGAATCTCAGAGGTTAATGTCACTCTTGTTCCTCTTACTATGCTTATTAATCCACCTTCTCCTCTGCTTAATCCGTTGTAAAACTCTCTTACTAAGGCTGGATATGTGGGTAAATCAAGTGAGCAAATTTTTCCCATCCCATTTCCTTCAAATTTCTTCCAATAGAGAACCTTCCGATTCAAATAAATCAAAGTTCACTTTTCTCCCAGTGGTAATGGTCTTACCGGCTAAATGATCAACCTTTGGTGAAGATGGTGAAGGAGGGGAATCCTCTTGAGTGGCCGAAGAGGAAGAAGGCGAGGTTGCCTCCGAACAGTGCGTCTCTTCGTTGGAACGGATGCTCCACCGACGAATCCGCGCCTCTTAGGTGCCATTGAGAAGATTGGAAGATTAATCAAGGGTTTTGAGTAGATTTGGGGAAGTTGGAAAGGCTTTGGAGTTCTTTGGATAGGTTTAGGAGACGATTGGAATGATTGGGGGTCGACTCCGCCTTTTTATTTTTGACCTAGCTCGACTTAGAGTCGACTCCCGAAAACTGGGTGTCGGCTCCGAACCAGAAAATCTGTCAGCGCTCGTATTAGAGTCGGCTCCACAAAAGCCAGAGTCGGCTCTAATCACTTAGACAGAACATCAAAAACTCAGGTGTCGACTCCACAAACTGTCAGAGTCGACTCTAACAGTTTCAGAGATAAAAAATTAAGTTTCAAGGATTTGAAACTATTCAAATTAATCATCAAATTATAGATTAATGTTCTTTAGCAATTGGGGAAACAATGAATCAAGATCTAGATAGATTTCCTTATTGAAATATCAAGATTTTTCAAGAAAATGATGAAATCTAGATAGATGTCCTTAAGAGTTTCAGAAAACTATTCCAAAGGATCACAAACTCCTAATTCTCCTCTAAGATAACAAAATCTCTCTTCACTTAAGGGTTTTGTTAATATATCTGCAAGTTGTTCTTCAGTATTCACATAATCAAGACAAATTTCATTATTGGCTACATGTTCTCTTATAAAGTGATATCTTATTTCAATATGCTTTGTTCTTGAATGTTGAATTGGATTTTTAGTTAGATTTATTGCACTTGTATTATCACATCTTATAGGTGTCTTATCAAGTGTGATACCATAGTCTTCAAGTTGTCTCTTAATCCATAGGATTTGAGCACAGCAACTTCCAGCTGCAACATATTCTGCTTCCGCAGTAGATAATGCAACCGAATTTTGCTTTTTGCTAAACCATGAGATTAAGTTACTTCCTAAAAATTGGCATGCACCACTTGTGCTTTTTCTATCTAACTTGCATCCAGCATAATCAGAATCAGAATATGCAATCAGATTTAATGTGAGTCTCTAGAATACCATAAACCTACATTTTTTGTTCCACTTAAGTATCTTAGTATTCTTTTAACAGCTATTAAGTGTGATTCTTTAGGTTCTGATTGAAATCTAGCACATAAACATACAGAAAACATAATATCTGGTCTACTTGCAGTTAAATAAAGAAGGGATCCGATATACCTCGATAATACTTTTGATCAACCTTCTTACCTTCTTCATCTTTGTCCAGCTTGCATGAAGGACTCATTGGTGTTCCGAGGGGTTTAATTGATTCCATACCAAATTTCTTTAAAATTCTCTTGTGTACTTTGTTTGGTTGATAAAGATACCCTCTTTGCTTTGTTTGATTTGGAGTCCAAGGAAGAAGTTGAGTTCTCCCATCATGCTCATCTCGAATTCTCCCTGCATTAACTTAGCAAATTCTTGACATAGAGAATCGTTAGTAGCACCAAAAACAATGTCATCAACGTATATTTGTACTACAAGTAAATCTTTACTTTTTCTTTTCAAAAATAATGTTTTATCAACATTTCCTCTTGTGAAATCATTTTCAATTAAAAATTTACTTAGTCTATCATACCAAGCTCTAGGTGCTTGTTTCAAACCATATAATGCCTTGTGCAATTTAAAAACGTGATTTGAAAATTCATGATCTTCAAAACCTGGTGGTTGTTCTACATAAACTTCTTCATTTATAAATCCATTTAAAAATGCGCTTTTGACATCCATTTGAAATAATTAATGTTCATGTGACATGCAAATGCAAGTAATAGCCTAATGGCTTCTAATCTAGCTACAGGTGCAAAGGTTTCATCAAAATCAATACCTTCTTCTTGATTATATCCTTTTGCAACTAATCTAGCTTTGTTTCTAATTACTATGCCATTTTCATCTAGTTTATTTCTAAAACCCATTTTGATCCTATTACAGAATGATTTTTAGGTCTTTCCACTAATGTCCATACATTATTTCTAGTGAATTGATTTAATTCTTCTTGCATAGCTAACATCCAATTATTATCTTTTTCAGCTTCTTCAATAGTTTTAGGTTCAATTTGTGATACAAATGCAAGATGATTACTAATATTTCTCATATATGATCTAGTTCTTATTCCTTGAGATGGATCACCTATAATCAATTCCTTGGGATGACTATGAGCATATCTCCAGTCTCTTGGAAGATCTATATCATTATGATCAATATTGACATCATCGTCCTTATGTGAATCATCATCTTTAGCTTCTTGCTCATGATCTGAAGATACTTCAATATTAAGTTTTTCAAGATCTTTTTCAATTATGTTTGTATCTTCCTCATCATCAAGCTTTTCAGAACTAGATGCTAAAGATTCATCAAAAACTATATGAATGGATTCTTCAACTACTAAGGTTTTCTTGTTAAATACTCTATAAGCTTTACTAGTTGTTGAATATCCTAAAAAGATTCCTTCATCAGATTTAGCATCAAATTTTCCTAAATTGTTTTTACCATTATTATGAATAAAACATTTACATCCAAATGCATGAAAGTATTTTATATTGGGTTTTCTTTCATTCCATAATTCATAAGGTGTTTTCTTTAAGATTGGTCTTATTAGGGCTCGATTTAAGATGTAGCATGCTGTGTTAATAGCTTCCGCCCAAAAGTACTTTGGTAGGTTACTTTCGCATAGCATGGTACGGGCCATGTCTTCTAGAGTCCTATTTTTCCTTTCAACTACACCATTTTGTTGTGGAGTCCTAGGGGCTGAAAAATTATGATTAATACCATTTTCAGTGCAAAAACTTTCAAATAAGTGATTTTCAAATTCAGTTCCATGATCACTTCTTAGAGACACTATGGTAGTTTTTCTCATTTGTGACTTTCTTGAAGAATTTCAGAAATATCGAGAAAGTCTCATCTTTGTGAGCTAAAAACATTACCCAAGTATATCTAGAATAATCATCTACAATCACTAGACCATATTTCTTTCCTCCTAGACTTGTGGTTCTAGTTGGTCCAAAAAGGTCCATGTGAAGTAGCTCTAATGCCCTAGAAGTTGAAACAACATTTTTAGATTTGAAAGAACTTCTAGTTTGTTTTCCAAATTGACATGCATCACATATTTTGTTATTTTCAAAATCTAGTTTAGGTAAACCTTTAACTAAATCCATTTTAATTAATTTTGAAATAAGGTGTGTGCTTGCATGACCTAATCTACGATGCCACAACCATCCAATTTCATTTATGTTAGCATTGTCAGCAATTAAGCAATGATACTCAGATAATTTGTCTAGTCAACCAAGTAACATTGCCATGTCTATAACCAGTAAAACAATGCTATCATCAATGGAATTTACAGTGCAAATAGAAGATTTAAATGAAACATTAAAGTTTTTATCACATAATTGGCTTATACTAATTAATTATGCTTTAAACCATCAACATAAAGTACATTATCAATAAATGTAGATGGAGTTATGCGAACTTTACCAAGGCCCATAATTTGACCTTTACCGTTATCGCCAAACGTCACAACTCCACCTTTCTTTTCTTCAGGGTGATGAATTCATCTTTGTCACCCGTCATATGTCTTGAGCAGCCACTATCAAGTACCACTTTTTCTTTGATCTTTTGGCTACAAGACATTCCTGCAACATAATTTAAACTTTATGTTTAGGTACCCAAGCTTTCTTGGGTCCTTCATGGTTAGTAGCAACAAAAATTGTTCCTTTCGGAACCCATATTTTCTTTGCTTTAACATTTAACTTGTTGTTATTATTTAATGTTTTGCATTCAAATGATTTATGACCTTTTTCATTGCATTTAA
>UESW01002557.1:101175-197331 GCA_900491605.1 Calamus simplicifolius | reverse complement strand
GGCGATCTGACCGATCGCCGTGGTCCTAGATCGATCGTGGTCGGTCAGGATCAGGGCTTTGATCGATCGCAATCGTCGGATCGTCGGCGATCAGACCGATCGCTGCGGTCCGAGATCGGTTGTGGCCAATCGGAATCAGGGTTTGGATCGATCGCAACCGTCGTATCATCGGCGATTGGACCGATCGCCGCGGTCCAAGATCGATCGTGGCCGATCGGGATCAGGGCTTGGATCGATCAGAACCGTTGGATCATCGGCGATCGGACCGATCACAGCGGTTCGACATCGGTCGTGGCCGATTAAGATCAGGGCTTGGATCGATCGCAACCGTTGGATCATCGGCGATCGGATAGATCGCCGAGGTCCGAGATCAGTTGTAGCCGATCGGGATCAGGGCTTGGATCGATCGCAACCATCGGATCGTCGGCGATCGGACCGATCGCCATGGTTCGAGATCGGTCGTGGCCGATCGGGATCAGGGCTTGGATCGATCGCAAACGTCGGTCGTCGGCGATCGGACCGATTGCCGCGGTCTGAGATCGGTCGTGGCCGATCACGATCAGGGATTGGATCGATCGCAACCGTCGGATCGTCAGAGATCGGACCGATCGCCGTGGTCCGAAATCGTTCATGGTCGATCAGGATCAGGGCTTGGATTGATCACAATCGTCGGATCGTCGATGATCAGACCGATCGATGCGTCCGAGATCGGTCGTGGCTGATCGGGATCAGGGCTTGGATCGATCACAACCATCGAATCATCGGTGATCGGACCGATCGCCGCGGTCCAAGATCGGTCGTGGCCGATCGGGATCAGGGTTTGGATCGATCGCAACAGTCGGATCATCGGTGATCAGACCGATCGCCGTGGTTCGAGATCGATCGTGGCCGATCTGGATCAGGGCTTGGATCGATCACAACCATCAGATCGTCGGCAATCGGACCGATCACCGCGGTTTGAGATCGGTCATGGACGATCCGGATCAGGGCTTGGATCGATCGCAACCGTCGGATCTTCAGCGATCGGACCGATCGCCACGGTCCGAGATTGGTCATGGCTGTTCAGATCAGGGCTTGGATCGATCGCAACCGTCGGATCGTCGGCGATCAGATCGATCACCGCGGTCCAAGATTGGTCGTGGCCGATCGGGATCAGGGCTTGGATCGATCGCAACCGTCGGATCATCGGCGATCGAACCGAACGCCGTGTCCGAGATCGGTCGTGGCTGATCAAGATCGATCAGGGCTTGGATCGATCGCAAACGTCAGATCATCGCGATCGGACCGATCGGTGCGGTCCGAGATCGATCGTGGCCCATCGGGATCAGGGCTTGGATCGATCGCAATCGTCGGATCGTCGGTGATCGGACCGATCGCCGCTGTTCGAGATCGGTCGTGACCGATCGGGATCAGGGCTTGGATCGATCGCAACCGTCGGATCGTCGGTGATCAGACCGATCGCTGCGGTCCGAGATCGGTCCTGGCCGATCGGATTAGGGCTTGGATCGATCGCAACCATCGAATCGTCGGCGATCGGACCGATCGCCGCGGTCCGAGATCGGTCCTAGCCGATCGAGATCAGGGCTTGGATCGATCGCAACCATCGAGTCGTCGGCGATCGGACTGATCGTCGCGGTCCGAGATCGGTCGTGGCCGATCGAAATCAGGGCTTGGATCGATCACAACCGTCGGATCATCGGCAATCGGACCAATCGCCGTCCGAGATCAGGATCAGGGCTTGGATCGATCGCAACCATCGGATCGTCGGCGATCGGACCAATCGCCGTTGTTCGAGATCGGTCATGGATGATCGGGATCAGGGCTTGGATCGATTACAACCGTCGGATCGTCGGTGATTGGATAGATCACCGTGGTCCGAGATCAGTTGTTGCCGATCGGGATCAGGGCTTGGATCGATCGCAACCGTCGGATCGTCAGCGATCGGACCGATCAACGTGGTCCGAGATCAGTCGTGGCCGATCGGGATTAGGGCTTGGATCGATCGCAACTGTCGGATCGTCGGCGATCGGACCGATCGCCGCGGGCCGAGATCGGTCATGGTCGATTAGGATCAGGGCTTGGATCGATCGCAACCATCGAATCGTTGGTGATCGAACCGATCGCCGCGGTCCGAGATCGGTCGTGGCCGATCGGGATCAGGGCTTGGATCGATCGCAACCGTCGGATCGTCGGTGATCGGACCGATCGCCGCGGTTCGAGATCGATCGTGGCCGATCTGGATCAGGGCTTGGATCGATCGCAACCATCGGATCATCGGCGATCGGACGTTCGCCGCGGTCCGAGATCGGTCATGGCCGATCGGGATCAGGGCTTGGATCGATCGCAACCGTCGGATCATCGGCGATCAGAACGATCGCCTCGGTCCGAGATCGGCCGTGGTCGATCGGGATGAGGGCTTGGATCGATCGCAACCGTCGGATCGTCGGCGATCGGACCGATCGCCGTGGTTCGAGATCGGTCGGGGCCGATCGGGATCAGGGCTTGGATCGATCGCAACCATGGGATCGTCAGCGATCGGACCAATTGCCGTGGTCCAAGGTCGGTCGTGGCCGATCGAGATCAGGGCTTGGATCGTTCGCAACCGTCGGATCGTCGGAGATCGGGTAGATCGCCGAGGTCCGAGATCGGTTTTGGCCGATCGGGATCAGGGCTTGGATCGATCGCAACCATCGAATCGTCGAAGATCGGACCTATCGCCAAGGTCCGAGATTGATCGTGGCCGATCGGGATCAGGGCTTGGATCGATCGCAAACGTCGGTCGTCGGCGATCGGACCGATTGCCGCGGTCCGAGATCGATCGTGGCCGATCGGGATCAGGGCTTGGATCGAGCGCTACCGTCGGATCCTCAGCGATCGGACTGATCGCCGCGGTCCGAGATCGATCGTGGTCGATCAGGATCAGGGCTTGGATCGATCGCAACCGTCGGATCATCGGCGATCGGACCGATCGTTGCGGTCCAAGATCGATCGTTGCTGATCCGGATCAGGGCTTGGATCGATTGCAACCGTCAGATCGTTGGCGATCGGTCCGATCGCCGCGGTCCGAGATAGGTCGTGGCCCATCGGGATCGATCAGGGCTTGTATCGATCGCAAACGTCGGATTATCGGCGATCGGACCGATCGCCGAGGTACGAGATCGGTCGTGGCCGATCGGGATCATGGCTTTGATCGATCGCAACCGTCGGATAGTCAGCGATCGAATCGATCGCCACGGTCCGAGATTGGTCGTGGTCGATCAGGATCAGGGCATGGATCGATCGCAACCGTCGTATCATCGGGATCGATCGCAAACGTCGTATCATCAGGTCTGAGATCGGTCGTGGCCCATCGGGATCGATCAGGGCTTGTATCGATAGCAAACGTCGGATTATCGGCGATCGAACCGATCGCCGAGGTACGAGATCGGTCGTGGCCGATCAGGATCATGGCTTGGATCGATGGCAACCGTCGGATCATCATGATCGGACCGATTGCCACAGTTCAAGATCGGTCGTGGCCAATCGGGATCAGGGCCTGGATCAATCGCAACCGTCGGATCGTCGGTGATCGGACCGATAGCCGTGGTCCGAGATCGGTTGTGGTCTATCTGGATCATGGCTTGGATCGATTGCAACCGTCGGATCATCGGCGATCGGACCGATCGCCGCAGTCCGAGATCGGTCGTGGTCGATCATGATCAGGGCTTAGATCAATCGCAACCGTCGGATCGTCGGCGATCAGACCGATTGCCGCGGTCTGAGATCAGTCGTGGCCAATCGGGATGAGGGCTTGGATCGATCGCAACCGTCGAATCGTCGGCGATCGGACCGATCGCCGCGGTCCGAGATCGGTCATGGCCGATCGGGATCAGGGCTTGGATCGATCGCAATCATCAGATCGACGGCGATCAGACCGATCGCCGCGGTCCAAGATCGGTCGTGGTCGATCAGGATCAGGGCTTGGATCGATCGCAACCGTCGGATCGTCGGCGATCAGACCGATCGCCGCGGTCCGAGATCGGTCATGGCTGATCGAGATCAGGGCTTGGATCGATCGTAATCATTCGATCATCGGCGATCGAACCAATCACCGCGGTCCGAGGTCGGTCGTGGCCGATCGGGATCAGGGCATCGATCGCAACCGTCAAATCGTCGGTGATCCGACCGATCACCGTGGTTTGAGATTCGTCATGGTCGATCGGGATCAGGGCTTGGATCGATCACAAACGTCGGTCGTCGGCGATCAGACCGATTGCCACGGTCCGAGATCGATCGTGGCCGATCGGGATCAGGGCTTGGATCGATCGCAACCGTCAAATCGTCGGTGATCGGACCGATCGCCGCGGTTTTAGATCGGTCATGGCCGATCGGGATCAGGCTTGGATCGATCGCAACCGTCGGATTGTCGGCGATCAGATTGATCGCCGCGGTCCGAGATCGGTCGTGGTCGATCCGGATCAGGGCTTGGATCGATCGCAACCATCGGATCATCGGTGATCGGATCGATCACCGCGGTCCGAGATCGGCCGTGGCCGTTCGAGATCAGGGCTTGGATCGATCGCCACAGTTCGAGATCGGTCGTGGCCGATCGGGATCAGGGCTTGGATCTATCACAACCGTCGGATCATCGGCGATCGGATCGATAGCCGTGGTCCGAGATCGGTCGTGGTCTATCCGGATCTTGGCTTGGATCGATCGCAACCATCGGATCATCGGCGTTCGGACTGATTGCCGCAGTCCGATATCGGTCGTGGTCGATCAGGATAAGGGCTTGGATCGATCGCAACCGTTGGATCGTCGGTGATCAGACCGATTGCCGCGGTACGAGATCGGTCGTGGCCGATCGGGATCAGGGCTTGGATCAATCGCAACCGTTGGATCGTCAGCGATCAGACCGATCGCCGCGGTCCGAGATCGGTCGTGGCCGATCGGGATCAGGGCTTGGATCGATCGCAACCATCGGATCGTCGGCGATCGGACCGATCGCTGCGGTCCGAGATCGGTCATGGTCGATCGGGATCAGGGCTTGGATTGATCGCAATCGTCGGATCATCGGCGATCAGACCAATTACCGCAGTCCAAGATCGGCCGTGGTCGATCGGGATCTGAGCTTGGATCGATCGCAATCGTTGGATCGTCGGCGATCGGACCAATCGCCGTGGTTCGAGATCGGTCGGGGCCGATCGGGATCAGGTCTTGGATCGATCGCAACCGTTGGATGGTCGGCGATCGGACCGATCGCTGCAGTTCGAGATCAGTCGTGGCCGATCGGGATCAGGGCTTGGATCGATCGCAACCATCGGATCGTCGGCGATCCGACGATCGCCATGGTTCGAGATCCGTCGTGGCCGATCGGGATCACGGCTTGGATCGATCGCAACCGTCGGATCGTCGGCGATCGGACCGATCACCACGATTCGAGATCGGTCATGGCCGATCGAAATCAGGGCTTGGATCGATCGCAACCATCGGATCATCGGCTATCGGATCGATCACCGCAGTCCAAGATCGGTCGTGGCCGATCGTGATCAGGGCTTGGATCGGTCAGAACCGTCGGATCGTCGGCGATCGGAGCGATCGCTGTGGTTCGAGATCGATCGTGGCCGATCGGGATCAGGGCTTGGATCGATCGCAACCGTTGGATCGTCGGCGATAGGATAGATCTCCACGGTCCGAGATCAGTTTTGGCTGATCGGGATCAGGTCTTGGATCGATCGCAACCGTCGGATCATCGGCGATCGGACCGATCGCCGCGGTCCGAGGTCGGTCATGGCCGATCGGAATCAGGGCTTGGATCGATCGCAACCGTCAGATCGTCGGCGATCCGACCGATCGCCGTGGTTCAAGATCCATCGTGGCCGATCGGGATCAGGGCTTGGATCGATCGCAACCGTCGGATCGTCTGCGATCGGACCGATCGCCGTGGTCCGAGATCGGTTGTGGCTGATCAGGATTAGGGCTTGGATCGATCGCAAACGTCGGTCATCGACGATCGGACCTATTGCCACGGTTCGAGATCGGTCATGGCTGATCGGGATCAGGGCTTGGATCGATCACAACCGTCGGATCGTCGGCGATCGGACCGATCGCCATGGCTCGAGATCGGTCGTGGCCGATCGGGATTAGGAATTGGATCGATCACAATCATCGGATCGTTGGCGATCGGATCGATCGCC
Source organism: Calamus simplicifolius (assembly GCA_900491605.1). NCBI lineage: Eukaryota > Viridiplantae > Streptophyta > Magnoliopsida > Arecales > Arecaceae > Calamus > Calamus simplicifolius. The sequence goes on along the minus strand of UESW01002557.1, from coordinate 191,155 downwards.
GCGGTCCGAGATAGGTCGTGGCCGATCGGGATTAGGGCTTGGATCGATCGCAACCGTCGGATCGTCGGCGATCGGACCGATCGTCACGGTTCGAGATCGATCGTGGCCGATCGGGATCAGGGCTTGGATCGATGACAACCGTCAGATCGTTGGCGATCGGACCGATCGCCGCGGTCCGAGATCGGTAATGGCCGATCGGGATTAGGAATTGGATCGATCACAACCGTCGGATCGTTGGCGATCGGATTGATCGCCGCGGTCCGAGATCGGTCGTGGCCGATCGGGATTAGGGCTTGGATCGATCGCAACCGTCGGATCGTCGGTGATTGGACCGATCGCCGTGGTTCGAGATCGATCATGGCCGATCGGGATCAGGGCTTGGATAGATCACAACCGTCGGATCGTCGGCGATCGGATCGATCGCCGCGGTCCGAGATCGGTCGTGACCGATCGAGATCAGGGCTTGGATCGATCGCAACCGTCGGATCATCGGCGATCAGAACGATCGCCGCGGTCCGAGATTGGTCGTGGCCGTTCGAGATCAGGGCTTGGATCGATCGCAACCGTCGGATCGTCGGCGATCGGACCGATCGCCGCAGTTCGAGATCGATCGTGGCCGATCGGGATTAGGGCTTGGATCGATCGCAACCATCGGATCGTCAGCGATCGAACCGATTGCCACGGTCCAAGATCGGTCGTGGTCTATCAGGATCAGGGCTTGGATCGATCGCAACCGTCGGATCGTCGGTGATCGGACCGATCGCTGCGTTCTGAGATCGGTCGTGGCCGATCAGGATCAGGGCTTGGATCGATCGCAACTATCGGATCGTCGACGATCGAACTGATCACCATGGTCCGAGATCGGTCGTGGCCAATCGGGATCGATCAGGGTTTGGATCGATCGCAAATGTCGGATCGTCAGCGATTGGACCGATCGCTGCGGTCCGAGATCGGTCGTGGCCGATCGGGTCAGGGCTTGGATCGATCGCAACCGTCGGATCATCGGCGATCGAACCGATCGTCGCTGTCTGAGATTGGTCGTGACCGATTGGCATAGATCAGGGCTTGCATCGATCGCAAACGTTGGATCATCGGTGATTGGACCGATCGCTGTGGTCCGAGATCGATTGTGGCCGATCTGGATCAGGGCTTGGATCGATCGCAACCGTCGGTGTTCGGACCGATCGCCGCGGTCTGAGATCGGTCGTGACTGATCGGGATCAGGTCTTGGATCGATCGCAACCATCGGATCGTCGGTGATCGGACTGATCGCCGCGGTCCGAGATCGATCGGGGCCGATCGGGATCAGGAATTGGATCGATCGCAACCGTCAAATCATCGACGATCGGACCGATAGCTGCGGTCTGAGATAAGGGCTTGGATCGATTGTAACCGTCGGATCATCGGTGATCGGACCAGTCATCGCGGTTCGAGATTGGTCATGGCCCATCGGGATCAGGGCTTGGATCGATCGCAACCATCGGATCGTCGGTGATCGGACCGATCGCCGCATTTCGAGATCGGTCATGGCCGATCAGGATCAGGGCTTGGATCGATCACAACCGTTGGATCGTCGGTGATTGGACCGATTGCCGCGGTCCGAGATCGATCGTAGTCGATCAGGATCAGGGCTTGGATCGATCACAACCGTCGGATCATCGGTGATCGGATTGATAGCTGCGGTCCGCGATCGATCGTGGCCGATCCGGATCAGTGCTTGGATCGATCGCAACCGTCGGATCATCGGTGGTCAGACCGATCGCCGCGATCTGAGATCAGTCGTGGCCGATCGGGATCAAGGCTTGGATCGATCGCAACCGTTGGATTGTCGGTGATCGGACCGATCGCCGTGGTCCGAGATCGGTCATGGCCGATCGGGATTAGGGCTTGGATCGATCAGAACCGTTGGATCGTTAGCGATCAAACCGATCGCCGCATTCCGAGATCGGTCGTGGCTGATCGTGATCGATCAGGGCTTGGATCGATCGAAAACGTTAGATCGTTGGTGATCGGACTGATCGCCGCGGTCCGAGATTGGTTGTGGCCAATCGGGATCAGGGCTTGGATCGATCGCAACAGTTGGATCGTCGGTGATCGGACCGATCGCCGCAGTCCGAGATCCGTCGTGGCCCGTCAGGATCAGGGCTTGGATCGATCGCAACCGTCGGATCGACGGCGATCGGACCGATCGCCGCAGTTCGAGATGGTCGTGGCCGATCGAGATCAGGGCTTGGATCGATCGCAACCATCGGATCGTCGGCGATCGAACCGATTGCCACGGTCCAAGATCGGTCGTGGTCTATCAGGATCAGGGCTTGGATCGATCGCAACCGTCGGATCGTCGGTGATCGGACCGATCGCTGCGGTCCGAGATCGGTCGTGGCCGATCGGGATCAGGGCTTGGATCGATCGCAACCATCGGATCGTCGACGATCGAACTGATCACCGTGGTCCGAGATCGGTCGTGGCTAATCGGGATCGATCAGGGTTTGATCGATCGCAAATGTCGGATCGTCAGCGATTGGACCGATCGCCGCGGTCCGAGATCGGTCGTGGCCGATCGGGATCAGGGCTTGGATCGATCGCAACCGTCGGATCATCGGCGATCGAACCGATCACCGCTGTCTGAGATCGGTCGTGACCGATTGGGATAGATCAGGGCTTGCATCGATCGCAAACATCGGATCATCGGCGATTGGACCGATCGCTGCGGTCCGAGATCGATTGTGGCCGATCGGGATCAGGGCTTGGATCGATCGCAACCGTCGGTGTTCGGACCGATCGCCGCGGTCCGAGATTGGTCGTGACTGATCGGGATCAGGTCTTGGATCGATCGCAACCATCGGATCATCGGTGATCGGACTGATCACCGCGGTCCGAGATCGATCGGGGCCGATCGGGTCAGGAATTGGATCGATCGAAACCGTCAAATCATCGACGATCGGACCGATAGCTGCGGTCTGAGATCAAGGCTTGGATCGATTGCAACCGTCGGATCATCGGTGATCGGACCAGTCACCGCGGTTCGAGATTGGTCATGGCCCATCGGGATCAGGGCTTGGATCGATCGCAACCATCGGATCATCGGTGATCGGACCGATCGCCGCATTTCGAGATCGGTCGTGGCCGATCGGGATCAGGGCTTGGATCGATCGCAATCGTTGGATCGTCGGTGATTGGACCGATTGCCGCGGTCCGAGATCGATCGTGGTCGATCAGGATCAGGGCTTGGATCGATCGCAACCGTCGGATCATCGGTGATCGGATTGATAGCTGCGGTCCGCGATCGATCGTGGCCGATCCGGATCAGTGCTTGGATCAATCGCAACCGTCGGATCATCGGTGGTCGGACCGATCGCCATGGTCTGAGATCGGTCGTGGTCGATCGGGATCAAGGCTTGGATCGATCGCAACCGTCGGATTGTCGGTGATCGGACCGATCGCCGTGGTCCGAGATCGGTCGTGGCCGATCGGGATTAGGGCTTGGATCGATCAGAACCATCGGATCGTTAGCGATCGAACCGATCGCCGCATTCCGAGATCGGTCATGGCTGATCGTGATCGATCAGGGCTTGGATCGATCGAAAATGTTAGATCGTTGGTGATCGGACCGATCGCCGCGGTCCGAGATTGGTTGTGGCCAATCGGGATCAGGGCTTGGATCGATCGCAACAGTTGGATCGCCGGCGATCGGACCGATCGCTGCGGTCCGAGATCCGTCGTGGCCTGTCAGGATCAGGGCTTGGATCGATCGCAATCGTCGGATCGTCGGCGATCGGACCGATCGCCGTGGTCCGAGATCGGTCATGGCCGATCAGGATAAGGGCTTGGATCAATCGCAACCGTTGGATCATCGGCGGTCGGACCGATCGTCGCGGTCCGAGATCGGTCATGGCCGATCGAGATTAGGGCTTGGATCGATCGCAACCGTCGGATCATCGGTGATCGGACCGATCGCCGCGGTCCGAGATCGGTCGTGGCCGATCGGGATTGGGGCTTGGATCGATCAGAACCGTCGGAACGTCGACGATCGAACCGATCGCCGTGGTCCGAGATCGGTCGTGGCCGATCGGGATCGATCAGGGCTTGGATCGATCACAACGTTGGATCGTCGATGATTGGACCGATCGCCGCGGTATGAGATCGGTCGTTGCCGATCGGGATCAGGGCTTGGATCGATCACAACTGTTGGATCATCGGCGATCGAACCGATCGCCGCATTCCGAGATCCGTCGTGGCCGATCAGGATCGGGGCTTGGGTCGATCGCAACCATCGGATCGTCGGCGATCGGATCGTCGGCGATCGGACCGATCGCTGCGGTACAAGATTTGTCATGGTCGATCAGGATTAGGGCTTGGATCGATCGCAACCGTCGGATCATCGGCGATCGGACCGATCGCTGCTGTCCAAGATCGGTCGTGGCCGATCGGGATAAGGGCTTGGATCGATCGCAACCGTCGGATCGTCGGCGATCGGACCGATCGCTGTGGTCCAAGATCGATCGCGGCCGATCGGGATCAGGGCTTGGATCGATTGCAACTATCGGATCATCGGCGATCGGACCAATCGCCACCGTTCGAGATCGGTCGTGGTCGATCGGGATCAGGGCTTGGATCGATCGCAACCGTTGGATCGTCGGCGATCAGACCGATCACCGCGGTCCGAGATCGATCGTGGCCGATATGGATCAGGGCTTGGATCGATCGCAATGTCGGATCATCGGCGATCGGACCGATCACCGCGTTCGAGATCGATCGTGGCCGATTGGGATCATGGCTTGGATCGATCGCAACCGTCGGATTGTCGGAGATCGGACCGATTGCCATGGTCCGAGATCGGTCGTGGTTGATTCGGATCAGGGCTTGGATCGATCGCAACCGTCGGATCATCGAGGATCGGTCCGATCGCCGTGGTCCGAGATCGGTCGTGGCCGATCGAGATCAGGGCTTGGATCGATCGCAACCGTCGGATCGTCGGCGATCGGACCGATCGCCGCAGTACGAGATCGGTCGTGGCCGGTCGGGATCATGGCTTTGATCGATCGCAACCGTCGGATAGTCGGCGATCGGACCGATCGCCACGGTCCGAGATCGGTCGTGGTCGATCAGGATCAGGGCAAGGATCGATCGCAACCATCGTATCATCGGCTATTTGACCGATCGCCGCTGTCCGAGATCGGTCGTGGCCGATCGGGATCAGGGCCTGGATCGATCGCAACTGTCGGATCATTGGTGATTGGACTGATTGCCGCTGTTCGAGATTGGCCATGGCCGATCGGGATCAGGGCTTGGATCGATCGCAACCATCGAGTCGTCGGCGATCGGACCAATCGTTGCGGTCCGAGATCGATCGTGGCCGATCGAAATCAGGGCTTGGATCGATCACAACCGTCGGATCGTCGGCAATCGGACCAATCGCCGCGGTCCGAGATCGGTCGTGGTCGATCAGGATCAGGGCTTGGATCGATCGCAACCATCGGATCGTCAACGATCGGACCAATCGCCATGGTTCGAGATCGGTCATGGATGATCGGGATCAGGGCTTGGATCGATTACAACCGTCGGATCGTCGGTGATTGGATAGATCACCGTGGTCCGAGATCGGTTGTTGCCGATCGGGATCAGGGCTTGGATCGATCGCAACCGTCGGATCGTCAGCGATCGGACCGATCAACGTGGTCCAAGATCGGTCGTGGCCGATCGAGATTAGGGCTTGGATAGATCGCAACTGTCGGATCGTCGGCGATCGAACCGATCGCCGCGGGCCGAGATCGGTCATGGTCGATCAGGATCAGGGCTTGGATCGATCGCAACCATCGGATCGTCGGCGATCGGACCGATCGCTGCGGTCCGAGATCAGTCATGGCCGATCGGGATCAGGGCTTGGATCGATCGCAACCATCGGATCGTCGACGATCGGACCGATCGCCGCGGTTCGAGATCGATCGTGGCCGATCTGGATCAGGGCTTGGATCGATCGCAACCGTCGGATCGTCGGCGGTCGGCCGATCGTAGTGGTTCGAGATCGGTCGTGGCCGATCGGGATCAGGGCTTGGATCGATCGCAACCGTCGGATTGTCAGCAATCAGACCGATCACCGCGGTCCGAGATCGGTCATGGTCGATTCGGATCAGGGCTTGGATCGATCGCAACCGTTGGATTGTTGGCGATCAGACCGATTGCCGCGGTCCGAGATCGGTCGTGGCCGATCAAGATCAGGGCTTGGATCGATCGCAATCGTCGGATCGTTGGCGATCGGATCGATCGCCGCGGTACGAGATCGGTCGTGTCCCATCATGATCAGGGCTTGGATCGATCGCGCCCGTCAAATCATCGGTGATCAAACCGATCACCGCGATTCGATATCGGTCGTGGCTGATCCGGATCAGGGCTTGGATCGATCGCAACCATCGGATCATCGGTGATCGGACCGATCGCCGTGGTCCGAGATCGGTTGTGGTCGATCGGGATTAGGGCTTTGATCGATCGCAACCATCGGATAGTCGGCGATCGGACCGATCGCCGCGGTACGAGATCGGTCGTGGTCGATCAGGATCAGGGCTTGGATTGATCGCAACCGTCGGATCGTCGGCAATCGGACCGATCGCCACGGTCCGAGATCGGTCATGTCCGATCGGGATCAGGGCCTAGATCGATCGCAACTGTCGGATCATCGGCGATCGGACTGATCGCCGCGGTCCGAGATCGGTCGTGACCGATCGGGATCAGGGCATGGATAGATCGCAACCATCGGATCGTCGGTGATCAAACCGATCGCCGCAGTCCAAGATCGATCATGGCCGATCAGGATCAGGGCTTGGATCGATCAGAACCGTCGGATCGTCGGCGATCGAACCGATCACCGCGGTTCGATATAGGTCATGGCTGATCGGGATCGATCAGGGCTTGGATCGATCCGAAACGTCAGATCGTCGATGATCAGACCGATCACCGCGGTCCGAGATCGGTTGTGGCCGATCGGGATTAGGGCTTGGATCGATCGCAACAGTTGGATCATCGGCGATCCGACCGATCGCCGCGGTCCGAGATCCATCGTGGCCGATCAGGTTCAGGGCTTGGATCGATCGCAACCATCGGATCGACGGCGATCGGACCGATCGCTGTGGACCGAGATCGGTCATGGTCGATCAGGATCAAGGCTTGGATCGATCGCAGTCGTCGGATCATCGATGATGGGACCGATCGCTATGGTCCGAGATCGGTCATGGCCGATCAGGATTAGGGCTTGGATCGATCGCAACCGTCGGATCGTCGGCGGTCGGACCGATCGCCGCGGTCCGAGATCGTCGTGGCCGATCGGGATCAGGGCTTGGAACGATCGCAACCGTCGGATCGTCGGTGATCGGACCGATCGCTGCGGTCCGAGATCGGTCGTGGCCGATCGGGATCAGGGCTTGGATCGATCAGAACCGTCAGATCGTCGGTGATCGAACCGTTTGCTGCGGTCCGAGATCGGTCGTGGCCGATCGAGATCGATCAGGGCTTGGATCGATCGCAAACGTCGGATCGTCGATGATTGGACTGATCTCCGCGGTCCGAGATCCGTCGTGGCCAATCAGGATCGTGGCTTGGATCGATCGCAACCGTCAGATCATCGGCGATCGGACTGATCGCCGTGGTCTGAGATTGGTTGTGGTCGATCAGGATCAGGGCTTGGATCAATCGCAACCGTCGGATCGTCGGCGATCGGACCCATCGCCGCGGTCCGAGATCGGTCGTGGCCGATCGGGATAAGGGCTTGGATCGATCGCAACTGTTGGATCATCGGCGATCGGACCAATCGACGCGGTACAAGATCGGTCATGGCCGATCGGGATCAGGGCTTGGATCGATCGCAACCATTGGATCGTCGGCGATCGGACCGATCGCCGCGGTCCGAGATCGATCGTGGCCGATCTGGATCAGGGCTTGGATCGATCGCAACCATCGGATCGTTGGCGATCGGACGATCGCCGTGGTTCGAGATCAGTCGTGGCCGATCGGGATCATGGCTTGGATCGATCGCAACCGTCGAATTGTCGGAGATCGGACCAATCGCCGTGGTCCAAGATCGGTCGTGGTCGATCCGGATGAGGGCTTGGATCGATCGCAACCATCGGATTGTCGGAGATCGGACCGATCTCCGTGGTCCGAGATCGGTTGTGGTCAATCCGGATCAGGGCTTGGATCGATCGCAACCGTCGGATCGTCAAGGATCGGTCCGATCGCCACGGTCCGAGATCGATTGTGGCCGATCGAGATCAGGGCTCGGATCGATCGCAACCATCGGATCGTCGGCGACCGGACCGATCGCCGCGGTCCGAGATCAGTCGTGGTCCATCGGTATCGATCAGGGCTTGGATCAATCGCAAACGTCGGATCATCGGCGATCGGACCGATCGCCGTGGTCCGAGATCGGTCGTGGCCGATCGGGTTCAGGGCTTTGATCGATTGCAACCGTCGGATAGTCGGCGATCGGACCGATCGCCACGGTCTGAGATCGGTCGTGGTCGATCAGGATCAGGTAATGGATCGATCGCAACTGTGAGATCATCGGCGATTGGACCGATCACCGTGGTCCGAGATCGGTCGTGGCCGATCGGGATCAGGGCCTGGATCGATCGCAACTATCGGATCATCGGCAATCCGACCGATCGCCGTGGTCCAAGATCGGTCATGACCGATCGGGATTGGGGCTTGGATCGATCGCAACCGTCGGATCATCAGTGATCGGACCGATCGCCGCGGTTCGAGATTGGTCGTGGCTGATCGGGATCAGGGTTGGATTGATCGCAACCGTCGGATCGTCGGTGATCGGACGGATTGCCGCAGTCCAAGATCGGTCGTGGTCGATCAGGATTAGGGATTGGATCGATCGCAACCATCAGATCGTTGGTGATCGGACCGATCGCCGTGGTCCGAGATCGGTCGTGACGATCGGGATCAGGGCTTGGATCGATCGCAACTGTCGAAATGTCGGTGATCGGACTGATCGCTGCGGTTCGAGATCTGTCGTGGCCGATCGGGATCAGGGCTTGGATCGATCGCAACCGTCGGATCATCGGCGATCGGACCGATTGCCGCGGTCCTAGGTCGGTCGTGCCCGATCGGGATCAGGGCTTGGATCGATTGCAACCGTTGGATCGTCGGCGATCGAACCGACCGCCGCAGTCCGAGATCGGTCATGGCCGATCGAGATCGATCAGGGCTTGGATCGATCGCAAATGTCGGATCATCGGCGATCGGACCGATCGCCGCTGTCCGAGATCGATCGTGGCCGATCAGGATCAGTGCTTTGATCGATCGCAACCATTGGATAGTTGGCGATCGAACCGATCGCCGCTGTCCAAGATCGGTCGTGGTCGATTAGGATCAGGGATTGGATCGATCGCAACCGTTGGATCATCGGTGATCGGACCGATCGCCACGGTCCGAGATCAGTCGTGGATGATCGGGATCAGGGCTTGGATCGATCGCAACCATCGGATCGTTGGCGATCGGACCGATCGCTGCAGTCCGAGATCGGTCGTCGTCGATCAGGATCAGGGCTTGGATCGGATGCAACCGTCAGATTGTCGACGATCGGACCGATCGCTGTGATCCGAGATCGATCGTGGTCGATCAGGATCAGGGCTTGGATTGATCGCAACCGTCGGATCGTCGGCGATCGGACCGATCGCCGTGGTCCGAGATCCATCGTGGCTGATCAGGATCAGGGCTTGGATCGATCGCAACCATTGGACCGACGGTGATCAGACCGATCGTCATGGACCGAGATCGGTCATGGTCGATCAGGATCAGGGCTTGGATCGATCGCAGCCGTCGGATCATCGATGATGGGACCGATCGCTGTGGTCCGAGATCGGTCATGGCCGATCGGGATCAGGGCTTGGATCGATCGCAACCATTGGATCGTCGGCGGTCGGACCGATCGCCACGGTCCGAGATCGGTCATGGCCGATCGAGATTAGGGCTTGGAACGATCGCAACTGTCGGATCATCGGCGATCGGACCGATCGCCGCAGTCCGAGATCGGTCGTGGCCGATCGGGATCAAGGCTTGGATCGATCAGAACCGTCGGATCGTTGGCGATCAGAACCGTCGGATCGTTCCAAGATCGGTCGTGGCCGATCGGGATCGATCAGGGCTTGGATCGATCGCAAATGTCGGATCGTCGGTGATCGGACCGATCGCCACGGTCCGAGATCCGTCGTGGCCGATCAGGATCGTGGCTTTGATCGATCGCAACCGTCGGATCGTCGGCGATTGGACTGATCGCCGCGGTCTGAGACTGGTCATGGTCGATCAGGATCAGGGCTTGGATCGATCGCAACCGTTGGATCATCGGCGATCGGACCAATAGCCGCGGTTCGAGATCGGTCGTGGCTGATTGGGATCAGGGCTTGGATCGATCGCAACCGTTGGATTGTCGGCGATCGGATTGATCGCCATGGTCCGAGATCAATCGTGGCCGATCTGGATCAGGGCTTGGATCGATCACAACCGTTGGATCGTCGCAGTTCGAGATCTGTCGTGGCCGATCGGGATCATGGCTTGGATCGATCGCAACCATCGAATTGTCGGAGATCGGACCGATCGCCGTGGTCCAAGATCGGTCGTTGTCGATCGGATCAGGGCTTGGATCGATCGCAACCATCGAATTGTCGGAGATCGGACCGATCGCCGTGGTCCGAGATCGGTTGTGGTCAATCCGGATCAGGGCTTGGATCGATCGCAACCGTCGGATCGTTGAGGATCGGTTCGATCGCCGCGGTCCGAGATCGGTTGTGGCCGATCGAGATCAGGGCTTGGATCGATCACAACCGTCGAATCGTTGGCGATCGGACCGATCGCCGCGGTTCGATATCCGTCGTGGCCCATTGGGATCGATCAGGGCTTTGATCGATCGCAAACGTCGGATCGTCGGCGATCGAATCGATCACCGCGGTCCAAGATCGGTCGTGGCCGATCGGGATCAGGGCTTGGACCGATCACAACCGTTGGATCGTCGGCGATCGAACCGACCGCCGCAGTCCGAGATCGGTCGTGGCTGATCGGGATCGATCAGGGCTTGGATCGATCGCAAATGTCGGATCATCGGCGATCGGACCGATCACGGCTATCCGAGATCGGTCGTGGCCGATCGGGATCAGTGCTTTGATCGATCACAACCATTGGATAGTCGGCGATCGGATCGATCGCCGCTATCCAAGATCAGTCGTGGTCAATTAGGATCAGGGATGGATCGATCGCAACCGTTGGATCATCGGTGATCGGACCGATCGCCGCGGTCCGAGATCAGTCATGGATGATCGGGATCAGGGCTTGGATCGATCGCAACCGTCGGATCGTCGGCGATCGGACCGATCGCTGCGGTCCGAGATCGATCGTCGTTGATCAGGATCAGGGCTTAGATCGGTCGCAACCGTCAGATTGTCGGCGATCGGACCGATCGCTGTGATCCGAGATCGATCGTGGTCGATCAGGATCAGGGCTTGGATTGATCGCAACCGTCGGATCGTCGGCGATCGGATCGATCGCCACGGTCCGAGATTAGTCGTGGCCAATCGGGATCAGGGCTTGGATCGATTGCAACCGTCGGATCGTCGGTGATCGGACCAATCGCCGCAGTTCGAGATCGGTCGTGGCCGATCGGGATCAGGGATTGGATCGATCGAAACTGTCAAATCGTCGGCGATTGAACCGATGGCCGTGGTCCGAGGTCGGTCGTGACCGATCGGGATTAGGGCTTGGATAATTCGCAACCATCGTATCGCCGGCGATTGGACCGATCGCCGCTGTCCGAGATCGGTCGTGGCCGATCGGGATTAGGGCTTGGATCGATCGCAACCATCGGATCGTCAGCGATCGGACCGATCGCCGTGGTCCGAGATCGGTTGTGGCTGATCGGGATCAAGGCTTGGATCGATCATAACCATCGGATCGTCAGCGATCGGACCGATCGCCGCGGTCCGAGATCGGTCGTGGCTGATCGGGATCAGGGCTTAGATCGATCGCAACCGTCGGATCGTCGATGATCGGACCGATAGCAACGGTCCGAGATCGGTCATGGTGCATCGGGATCAGGGCTAGGATCGATCGCAACCGTCGGATCGTTGGCGATCGGAACGATCGCTGCGGTCCGATATTGGTCGTGGTCGATCGAGATCAGGGCTTCGATCGATCGCAACCATCGGATCGTCGGCGATCGGACCGATTGCCGCGGTCCTAGATCGTTCGTGGCTGATCGGGATCAGGGCTTGGATCGATCGCAACCGTTGGATCATCGGCGATCGGACTGATGGCCGCGGTCCGAGGTCGGTCGTGGCCGATCAGGATCAGGGCTTGGATCAATCGCAACTGTCGTATCGCCGGCGATCGGATCGATCGCTGCGGTCCGAGATCGGTCGTGGTCGATCGGGATCAGGGCTTGGATCGATCACAACCATCGGATCGTCAGCGATCGAACCGATCGCCGCGGTCCGAGATCTGTCATGGCCGATCGGGATCAGGGCTTGGATCGATCGCAACCGTTGGATCGTCAACGATCAGACTGATCGCTGCGGTCCGAGATCTGCTGTGACCGATCATGATCAGGGCTTGGATCGATCGCAATCGTCGGATCGTCGCGATCGGACCGATCGCCGTGGTTCGAGATCTGTCATGGCCGATCGAGATCATGGCTTGGATCGATCACAGCCATCGAATTGTCGAAGATCGGACCGATCGCCGTGGTCCAAGATCGGTCATTGTCGATCCGGATCAGGGCTTGGATCGATCGCAACCGTCGAATTGTCGGAGATCGGACCGATCGCCGTGGTCCGATATCGGTTGTGGTCGATCTGGATCAGGGCTTGGATCGATCGCAACCGTCGGATCGTCGAGGATTGGTTCGATTGCCGCGGTCCGAGATCGGTTGTGGCCGATCGAGATCAGGGCTTGGATCGATCGCAATCGTCGGATCGTCGGCGATCGGACCGATAGCCGCGGTCCGATATCTGTCGTGGCCCATCGGGATCGATCAGGGCTTGGATCGATCGCAAACGTCGGATCGTCGGCGATCGAATCGATCGCCGCGGTCCAAGATCGGTCGTGGCCGATCGGGATCAGGGCTGGATCGATCGCAACCGTTGGATCATCGGCGATCGAACCGATCGCCGCAGTCTGAGATCGGTCATGGCCGATCGGGATCGATCAGGGCTTGGATCGATCGCAAATGTCGGATCATCGGCGATCGGACCGATCGCCGCTGTCCGAGATCGATCGTGGCCGATCGGGATCAGGGCTTTGATCGATCGCAACCGTTGGATAGTCGGCGATCGGACCGATCGCTGCAGTCCAAGATCGGTCGTGGTCGATTAGGATCAGGGATTGGATCGATCGCAACCGTTGGATCATCGGTGATCAGACCGATCGCTGCGGTCCGAGATCAGTCGTGGACGATCGGGATCAGGGCTTGGATCGATCGCAACCATCAGATCGTCGGTGATCGGACCGATCGGTCGTCGTCGATTAGGATCAGGGCTTGGATTGATCGCAACCATCGGATCGTCGGTGATCGGACCGATCGCCGCGGTCCGAGATCGGTCGTGGCCGATCGGGATCAGGGCTTGGATCGATCGCAACCGTCGGATCGTCGATGATCGGACCGATAGCCACGGTCCGAGATCGATCGTGGTGCATCGGGATCAGGGCTAGGATCGATCACAACCGTCGGATCATTGGCGATCGGAACGATCGCCGCGGTCCGATATCGGTCGTGGTCGATCGGGATCAGGGCTTCGATCGATCGCAACCATCGGATCGTCGGTGATCGGACCGATTGCCGTGGTCCTAGATCGTTCGTGGCCGATCGGGATCAGGGCTTGGATCGATCGCAACCGTCGGATCGTCGGTGATCGGACTGATGGTCCGCGGTTCGAGATCGGTCGTAGCCGATCGGGATCAGGGCTTGGATCAATCGCAACCGTCGTATCGCCGGCGATCGGACCGATCGCCACGGTCCGAGATCGGTCGTGGTCGATCGGGATCAGGGCTTGGATCGATCACAACCATCGGATCGTCAGCGATCGGATCGATCGCCGCGGTCCGAGATCTATCGTGGCCGATCGGGATCAGGGCTTGGATTGATCGCAACCGTTGGATCATCAACGATCGGACTGATCGCTGCAGTCCGAGATCTGCTGTGGCCGATCAGGATCAGGGCTTGGATCGATCGCAACCATCGGATCGTCGTGATCGGACCGATTGCCGCGGTTCGAGATCTGTCATGGCCGATCGGGATCATGGCTTGGATCGATCACAGCCATCGAATTGTCGGAGATTGGACCGATCGCCGTGGTCCAAGATCGGTCGTTGTCGATCCGGATCAGGGCTTGGATCGATCGCAACCGTCGAATTGTCGGAGATCGGACCGATCGCCGTGGTCCGAGATCGGTTGTGGTCGATCCGGATCAGGGCTTGGATCGATCGCAATCGTTGGATCATCGAGGATCGGTTCGATCGCCGCGGTCCGAGATCGGTTTGGCCGATCGAGATCAGGGCTTGGATCGATCGCAATCGTTGGATCGTCAGCGATCGGACCGATCGCCGCGGTTCGATATCTGTCGTGGCCCATCGGGATCGATCAGGGCTTGGATCGATCGCAAACGTCGGATCGTCGGCGATCGAATCGATCCAAGCCCTGATCAGTCACATATCTTAATTTTATAGAATTAAGATAGGTACGGACTTGGGCGGCGGAGTAGCACATGGCGGGGCGTAAAGCGAGGTCGGGCTCGGAAGGGAGGAGGGGGAAGGACTGTGAGTCGGTCGGTGAGGTGCCAATGGAAAACGTTGAGCTTATTGTGGCTCATGGCGCGAATGGTGCGGAGGAGGTCAGGGACGGGGAAGAAGTTGCGGGCGGTGTCGAGGAGGAGGCCGCGGTGGGGGAAAAGAGGGCGATCGGAGATCAAGATCCCGGCGGGGAGCGCCTGCGGGGAGCCCCAGGGCAGCTGGAAGAAGGTCTCGAGGCCGCGCATGGCGCCCCAGGCGGTGGCAGCCGTGATATGGGCCGCAGAGCCGGAAGAGGGGATGGAGAAAGAATAGGACTCGTTCGTGGCAGAGGGGGATGGAGGGTCGGCGACGGAGAGGGTGAGGGCGGCCAGTGGCGGGGCGGTGGTGGAGAGGTTCACGGCGGGAGGGAGGAGGGGCGGTGGTCGGGTTAGGGGGAGAGGATGCGGAAGGAGGGAGAGAGGGATGGGGATGGAGACAGGCCAGGAGGCGGGAATATGAATCTTGATTTCCAGAGGAGGAGCGGGACTGCAGGGTGGGGGATTTAAAAAGAGGTAGGAAATTTTTTTATCTTAATGGCTTGAACAAGCAGCTTCGATCAATGAAGAAAGTTCGTTCGATTCATCATATTTCAAATCAGATGGATGGGTGCCTTGTATGTATGGGAAACACCTAGTCGGAAATTTATTTTGCGTCAATCACAATCGCAATGCAAATTAAAGATGGCAAGGGGGCCAGGGCCATCGCTAAACTAATGGATTAAATAGGATTTGCGAGGGGACCCGGGCCGTCGCTAATCTAATGGATTAAATAGGATTGCTGCCTACCAGGCTAGGTTGTTCATTACTAATCACGTTGCCCTCGGACCCTTCCTCCTATTTCGCTGCTTTTGCCACACGCATTTTTAGGAGTCCAAGGGCCACCGGACATCTAAGTCTCGTTTTTATTTTAGATTCTATACAAAATAAAAATTAAAGAAAATAATAAAAGTTTATGAAAATAATAAAAGTTTATAATAATTTAAAAGAATTGGTACCAAATTTTTAAAAAGTTTAAAAAATCCTTTAATTTCTTTCACCCTTTTATTTTCTTCCAAATTATTATTTTTTATTCTATTTCAATTTTTTCTTCTTTTCTTCTTTTCTTTTAATTTCTTCTAGATTTAAAAAAAATCGATCTCGAATCGAACCAGAGAGGGCAAGAGGGCATCGATCTTACCTTCTACGCTTCGCCCTCATTCGGCTCTCCTCGCCTTTCTTCTTTTCTCGCAAGGATCCGCATCGACCATTTTGCTGGTCGACGGCTGATTGAGGTGAGTTCTTCTACCTCCGTTTCTCTCTCTCCCTGCAAACTTGCTCTATTCCAGTGCTAGGGTATAAGAGATTTCTTTTGTATTTTCAGTTATTCTCGATTTGTATTTTTCTTTTGTATTTTCAGTTCTTCTCGATTTGTATTTTTCTTTTGTATTTTCAGTTCTTCTTGATTTCTATTTTCAGTGCTAGGGTATCTCGGCTCATGAACCATTGTTGGAGGGTGTAGTTTGATCCTCCTTCACCGTGGAACGTCGCTGGAGCTTGAGCTAACGTCACCGGTGAGGTAGGGAGGCCGAAAAATTATCGCGCTCTTTTCTTCTGTTTAATTCTCAAAGCTCTGTTTCATGACAATTTCTTCAATTCTCGCTGAAAGGGCGAGAGATTTTCTAACTAAAGAGTAGGGGAGGATCATCTGAGCTAGGCGAACCTTCAGGGAAGTTCAGATCATCGCTGGCAACCACGGCAAGGAGGAGGTAAAATTTTTCCTCCTCTATTTTTCTTTTTCAACTGAGGAATCAACCAGGAACCTCCAAAAGCTGAGCCTCTTCAAGCAGTTCGACATGGTTGTGGTCAGCTATCTCTACTTCACTAGGATTGTGGTCTCTGCACTTGGCTCCCTGCTTGGTTATCAGTATCAATGGGGGATCGTGGTGGCTGAGGAGGGTGCAAGCCTAGCGTTCTCAAATATGACTAATGTATCGTTACCCATTGAAAAGTATTCTCATGTTGATCATGGTTTGTATTGCCTTTTTAAACTAAGTTAGGAAAGGATCTAGTATTTGATTTATTAGTATCGCAAGCTGCATTACACATATAATCATTCTACAGCTTGATGGAAGGCTGGACAGCCAGCTCCCTACTTGCACCTGGCACGTACTTTTGATTTGGTGGAGCGAGAAAAAGGCAAAATAAAAACCACTGCTATGCTCTGCAACATGTTCAGAAGGTTTGTTGAAATGTTTTGTTTTTTTGGTTCTTATTTGTTTATTCCTTTTCTTTTCAAGATTGATGTATTATGAGGCTTAGTATCTATTGGCACTACCTTCTTCTCATGCAGCCTGCTTGCTTTGTCCCCTAATGATGTGCTACCTGCTGTATACCTATGCACAAACAGAATTGCTGCCGACCAT
This sequence comes from Calamus simplicifolius, assembly GCA_900491605.1. NCBI lineage: Eukaryota > Viridiplantae > Streptophyta > Magnoliopsida > Arecales > Arecaceae > Calamus > Calamus simplicifolius. The sequence continues at coordinate 173,940 of UESW01002557.1, read as the reverse complement.
GAAAACATGGTTAGTCTACATTCCAACACTGAGTGAGCCAGTTGGACTAAATGATCTACTTTCAATTTGTTTTCTTCAATGGTGTTGGTGTTGCATGAGTGCGTCCTGTTCCATGAATCTTTACAATTGAAGCAATCAGGTAGTTTCCCTGACAGATTTTAAGCTAGCGAACCTTGACAAATCTTAGTAAAACATGGAAGGTTGATTTTTCTTGCTTTCCTATGTCATATCCACTTTTCTACAGGGCTTGGTGAGTGTCTAAAAATTAAAACCAGGTTTGTGCTGATTAAATGAAGTGGCTGACTCGCAGCCGAGTTCGGCACTCCATAGTTGAAATATGGGTCCTTGTGATTGAGGATATTTATGGATTCTTGAATCCAATTATTGCTATCTTTTTTTTGTATATATCTCATGAACCTTATGTCTTTAGTTCCTTTTAGTTTTTCACTCTTTGCTTATAGAAATGCTGTAGATGGGCTGGTTAATTGAACAACTAAAGAAATCCTATGTTGCCTCAATTGTCTTGCTCATACTTTTCAATTAAGGAAAGAACAGATAATGCAATATTCTTTGAAGATATATTTCTAAGTAAAAGGAAATTAGAAATAAGTTCAAATAAAAGAACTTATGATAATAATACTGCTAGTAGTAGTCATCAGAAAGAATATCCTGAAGATGAACCCAAACGCAGTAAAAGACCAAAAATTGCAAAGTCTTTTGGTCCTGATTATGCAACTTATATGTTACAAGATGAACCTCAAACATTCAAAGAGGCAATGTCTAATCCATAAGTATCCTTTTGGAAAGAAGCTGTTAATAGTGAAATTGAGTCCATCATGCACAATCATACCTGGGAGTTGGTAGACTTACCATCTGGTATGAAACCTTTAGGGTGCAAGTGGATTTTTAAGAAAAAGCTAAAGGCTGATGGATCAATTGACAAGTATAAAGCCAGATTAGTAGCTAAGGGCTTCAAACAAAAAGAAGGACTAGACTTCTTTGATACCTATTCACCAGTAAGTAGAATAACATCTATAAGAATGTTAATCACTTTTGCAGCCATTAACAATCTTAAAATTCATCAAATGGATGTTAAAATTGCTTTTCTGAATGGTGAATTAGATGAATAAATATACATGGAACAACCTGAGGGATTTATTGTTCCAGACAAGAAAAGAAGGTGTATATACTTGTTAAATCCTTATATGGATTAAAGCAAGCTCCTAAACAATGGCATATAAAATTTGATAATGTAATGTTATCAAATGTATTCAAAATAAATGAATGTGACCAATGTATATATGTCAAAACCCTGCATGAAGGGTATGTGATAATCTGCTTATATGTAGATGACCTATTAATCATTGGTAGTGATACTAAATGATTAAACAGACAAAGAAAATATTGATCAAACATTTTGATATGAAAAATATGGGTGTTGCATATGTTATACTAAGGATTCAAATCACTAGAACATCTGAAGAAATAATATTATCTCATATTAAGAAAATATTAAATAAGTTTAAAAAGTATGATACTAGCCCAATGAAAATACCTGTAGATGTTAATCTACATTTGGCTAAGTATACTGAAGAACCCATATCTCAATTGGAATACTCACGTATAATTGGCAGTTTAATGTATGTCATGAATTGTACTCATCCTGACATAGCATATGCTGTCAATAAGTTGCATAGATTCACAAGTAATCCAGGTCCAAATTATTGGATTGCTCTAATAAGGGTATTAAGATATTTGCGATATACCCTAAGTTATGGATTATATTATTCAAGATATCTAGCTGTACTAGAAGGATACAGTGATGCAAATCATATCTAACACAGAACACTACAACAGAAACTAAATTTAGCGACGCCAAATTGGTGTAATTTCTATTGACTTTATTCAGTCAAAGAATAAACTAGCGGATCCATTAATAAAGGGGTTACCAAGAGATCAAGTAAACTGTTTATCGAGGGAAATGGGTTTAAAACCTATAACTGAAAAATCTTCATAGTGGATACCCAACCTAGCTGACTGGAGATCCCAAGATCTATGTTCAAAAGGGACAACTAAATTATGAAGAGACTTGATAGCACTAAGGATGTCCAATCCTACTCATTCCTATGATAATTGGTGCTACCTGCTAAAGGTACTAGGATAAGCATTGCCTTTAATGATTCTTATGACATGAATATCATGTGGGGTATAGCAGGATACTCTTAATAAGAATCACCTATGTGAGTGTGAACTGGGCCAATTCTATGAGAATCTTAATGTTTAATTCTCTGAAGCACTCATAAGACCAGGAGTTGTTCGGAGCCAAAATGAACACAACCATGATAACCAAAAGAATGCTCGAGAAGAAGTTGCGCGATTATTATTGTCTTAGTTTACACAAAACGCTGAAAGGTTCAAGACATCATGTTCACCTTTTAGCAAGTAAACTCGATAACAACTCACTAAGGAAGGTTCAAAGCCATAAGCTATCTATCCCAATACAACTTCATCCCATTATACTCTCTTTAGTGTGTCTGCATATTCATTTGCATTAAAAACCTTTTATATGGGGGTTTGCCTTTGCTGATCTCTGATGATCTTTGATCTAAGTCCAATTTCTATTTATGGGGGATTATTGCATAAATAGGCTAATAAGGCCTAAATAGGCTCATAGGCCTAAATACCCTAATGGGCCTTGAAAGCCCATCACCTCCCTTTATGTGTAAATAAGAAATTGCGGGAACATTTAGTCCCACATCGAAAAAGTTAAGAAAGGAAGGTTCACTTATATGGAAACCACTTCTTTGAAGCTTAAGTTTCTTAGGCTCATCATAAGTGGAAAGCTTGAGGGTGATGCGTAGCATCACCCCCGCGCGTGTGCGAAGGGCGCAATGGATGCTTTGTAGGCGCACTTTGCACTTTGCACTTTGCACTTTGCACTTTGCACTTTGCACTTCGCACTTTGCACTTCGCATCCTCGCAAGGAGCTTGAGGGGTTTTAAATTTTTTCTAGATCATGAGGATCTGATGATGGAGACTGATCGGATCAAGATAAAGGGCTGAGATCAATTGATCATTGATCAATTGGATGAAGGGTCGAGACGCGGAGATCAAATCGTGATCGCGATCCAACGGCTCACACCCATCGGTTGACCGGTCAACAGGACCATTAGTGATAAGGCGCTCCTTCGATCAATCAATGGTTGGTGATAAGGCATCCGTCTGATCGTACGGTTGGAGATAAGGCGTCGCTCCGATCAAGCCGTTGTGATAAGAGATTGTGAAAAGATGTATCATAGCCGTGTTATGACTTATCCGATCGTGGAATTGCCTTATCTGATCGAAGAAGCTACCTTTTAAATCATGAAAAGGCTTATTGATCGCCTAATCCGAAGATTACGATGTTTAATGGGCATATCAAGGGTGATAAGCCATTAACCCTCACATCCTTTGATCAAATCCGATCAAAGAATTCAAATTAAATTAATTTTGTAGGGTTGCTCTCAAGGGGCACTTTAAAACCTATAAATAGGACCCTAAACCAAGCATTTTCATTCATTCAAAAACCATTCCGAATTGAGTTCAATCCGAATCAATTCTAGCCTTCTCCTCTCTTAGGCATTTGCATACTTTCCTAAGGGTAGTATAGCAATAGTGCATTAAAAAAGAGAGTAGCATTCTTGGTTCGAATTTTTTGGTGAATTGTAGTGCTGCTTTCATTAAAAGGAGATTGTTGTATCCTGAGAGACAATCGTCATACTGACCGTAAGCATTATTGCGGGACAAAATTGTCTTAACGACATAGAGTATAACTCTAGCCTCAGTCTTATCAATTATGTAGCCACCATCTGCCGCAACCAACAGTTGAATATCTCAGTTTGTTGGGATGTCATCCAGCACTGAAGGAACAGCTGTATGTATGCTTGAGAGGACAACCCAGTTGCTGTTATTCTTTGGATGCAGCTCAAGAAGCCAAGAGGCAGCAAGTTGGGTTAAGCTCAGTGTAACCACACATCCGACATGAATTAAGGAATGTACTCCAAATAGCAACAGTTGGCTTCAAAGGCATACTTTCAATGGATTCAAGAGCCTCCTCCAGGTGACCAGCCCTGCATAGGAGATCAACCATGCATCCATGATGCTCAGGCTTCACAAAAACATCACCGTTTTCCTCCAACAGCGATCTGAAATAGCGCCAACCTTCACTCACCAGACCTCCATGACAAAAGCTGAAATCATGGTAGTCCAAAGAACTAGATCTCTTGAATGCATTATTTTTAAAACAAGCTCAACTGAATGAAGACATCCACACTTTGCATACAGATCCACCAATGCATTTCTGACAACTAAATCTGATTCAAGGCCACTTTTTACAATGCATGCATGTATCTAAGTCCCTTGCTGCATCGAGGCTAAAGCAGAACATGCATTAACACAGATAGAATAGAGAAGTCATCAGGCCTTGCTCCACTTGAAACCATGATTGCCAAGAGCTTCAAAGCTTCTTCAGCACGTTCACAACAAAGATATCCCGACATCATTGCATTCCAAGATACAATGTCTTTCACCCGCATGGAATTAAATAGTCTCTGAGCAGAGGAAAGGCACCGGCAGTACATGTCAAGCAAACCGTTCTGCACGACGAGTTCAAAAATGCTTTTTTTTAAGCACCTGCGTGTGGATTTTGTTCGCGTTTTGCATCGCCTTTGTGCTGCTTCTATTTTATTCCTCTTCTATATTTATTCAAGATGAAAAGTAAGTAAAAATAAATAAATTTAACTCAAAATAAATTAAAAACTAGCTAACGTCGTTATGAAAGTATACGAATTAAATGGTCAAACTTACGCTTATCAACTATCCTTAAATTTTTATGATGCATGGAACTGATATCTCTGTGCTCGTAGTCTATTCTTCGACTGATTTAGATTTTCTTGCCCGTAATGCGTGGAAGGAATGGTTGGTGCACTATTTTAAATTAAACATGTGGTGGGAGAAACATCACATCTAATAGGATGGAACAAGAGACAAGCAACCATTGATGGGGTTCTAGAACTTGAAAGGAAGAAGATAGGTGGTGGTAGGTTAGGACCATGGCAACTAAACGTTACAATTTGTGAAATGATTGGCATGCCTTTTGTTTACATCATAACGAAGGTTTCCAAATAGATGAAAGGTCATTATCTTTGAAAAAGAGAGGTGATTAGGTACTAAGATACCAAATAATTTCATGATATTGTGGAAACCAATCGATGTCATATCATCACATCGAAACAATTGCAAAGTAACCTCTTGGCCCTTTAAACCTATGGAGGTAATTATTGCAAACTTTTGAGCCCATCTTAAAATTCACACATTTCAAACGTGGCTATCAAGCCTATCACTTCAGCGAAGAATGGATGAATTTTCACACACGTGACATTTCCACTTGTTGCCATTGATAAGCTTCTTATTCTCCTCCTTTTTTTTTTTTTTGCCTCATCTCAGGTACTTTGGGGAGGGTAAGTAAAGTTCTATGCTATTATAAATTTTATTATATTTATTTCTATATTTAAAGAATAAAAATATATGATGATGAAGCATTGCTTCACACGGAGTTGAATTGAGTTAATTATTTTCTATTACCGATTCAACGCATCATGCAGTTAAAATTTATATGGTCTCCACTAAGGATCACAATCGAGCAGGACTGGATCGTACATAGACTAGATTTAATGTGTATCGATATAAAAACTAGCAATATGATGTTATACTATTTATAAATATGCTAGAATTTTAAATTTAAGCTTGATCTATTTACTAAATAAATAATTTGATTAGATTTGCTTAACCTGCTTGGCATGTTAATAAATAATAAAATATTAGACATTAATCTGTCTAATCTATTTAATCTATTAACTAGTAATATAAATAGATTAAATAAATGGATCAATATAAATAATTTTGATCCAACCAATTATTTAAACGAATTAAATGGGTTAAGAATATAAAATCTAAACCTAACCCACTTATCAAGATGGGTAAATATGTGTTTGTGATTTAAATTTATTTAACTCTAACCTAAACTTGTTTATTGAAGGTTGGCATCTTAATATTTTTTCCTTCCTGTGCCTCTTTAGACATTGTAAAAACTTATAATTTACATTGCCTAATTTGCAAAATTCGGTTTGATAAATTTTATAAATAAAAGGATAGTGAATGATACATACGTACAATTGCATGAGGTCTCCACTGCATTAAATGAAATAAAGGTTAACAATGATATAATTTATAAACTCCACTTGCCATTAGATATAATCAGAGAGTCTTATAGGAAAAGCATGATTTCAGGTGAGATATCAATTGCACACCTGAAACATGCAACGGTTGGCTCTCAAAAATAGTTATGGAAACCTTAAATCAAAAAAAAAAAAGAAATTAGTTGAGATATCAATTCCTCTAGCTGAAACTTAACCCCCTCCCCTATTTTAAGCACCCCGTTGATTCATCTCTTCACCCCCAGCGGCAAAAGGAGGATTCAAGCATTCCTCCTTTCAGGGCCTGCCAGCGCCGGCCACGACGGGAGGGGCTACCAACTCAGGCGCACGCGCACGCAAAAGCATAGCAAGCACCCCATCCATCCCGATCCGCTGATCCCTGCGCCCCGAAATGCCCCAACAATTCCACTTTATTTACCCGATACTGCCACTACCGTATAGTACGCCCCCCATTGCCGATGAAGGGTATTCTCGTCCCTCAAAAATATAAAAACGCATGCAGGAAGAATGAGTACCCCTCCTGGGGGGTAGGGTTTGGATTCCTTCGCTCTCTCTTCCTTTCCTTCGCTCTTGATATCTATCTCGCTCTCGGCCTCGGTCGATTGCTAGTGTGGTTCTTGAATCGGAATTCTTTGGGACCCGGCGCTGCGTTGGTGGAGATGGAGGAGGCAGGGAGAGAAAGCTTCGTGGCCACTCTATGATCGCGGGGGCTGGCGGCCTTGTCGCTCTTGTCGTCGTCTCGAGGGCGGGGTGTGCATGAGCGATCTTCTGTGTTTATGTTATACGAAGGATTGGAGAAGGCCGGCGTGGTACCGCAGACTGGTGATCCGGAGCAGGGGTAGATGGGGCGAATGTGGCTGATTTCCCTGCAGATCTTTTGCTTTTAAGCGAGGTTTTAGTTCGTTTTTGAGCCGAGATATCTCAAGAAGAAGAGAAAGTAGCCGAGAGAGGGGAAGGAAGAGGGAAAGGCGGGATCTTGGATCGTTCGGTTTGGAGATCTGTTAAGAAATGCAGCAAGATCAGCGAAAGAAGGTCAGGGTTTTTTCTTGATCTGTTCTTAGTCTTTTGGTCTTGCTTCTCTGGATGATTTGTGTGTGGGATCTGGTTTCTTAGGCCAGCTTTTTCGTGGAAGAACGGGATATGGTGATTTTTTTTCTTTTCTTTTGCTGGTCCGGAATTGTTCAAATGCCGGGTGTTTACTGTTCGTCCTTTTTTTTTACTCGTTTTCTTTTTTGATAAATTGCCTTTCTTGTTTTACTTTTTTCTTGGTTTTTCCATTTTCGTTTAATCTTTTAAACGTATTGTTTAGAAGAAATACGATCCTCCCAAGCTTTGTGCAATCGATTCGTCTTCTAGGACAAGATTGCTTTCAAAGAATCTGGTTCTACACCCACTTCCAGCGTATTTGTGATATTTTCTTCCCTTTTCTTTGTTCTTGGATGAAACTATAAAAAATTGGTTTCCTTCCGATAATTCTCGCGCATCTTATGACCAAGTCAATTATCCGATAGTTTTGATTAATTTTCGTGCTGGCGTGCACCTTCGTTGAAGTTATCGGTTTGTTGAACTGCCTGTTCTATGCGGTTGGAGGGGTTGGGGCAAGGCATTTTGTGAGCGTAAGCCAGGAGTTTCGAAATTTTATCTAATGTTTTTGCTTCTATTCACGTTTACATTTTCGGTACTGGTGAGAGTGTGAAATTGAGTTGAACTCTCAATAGATTTACTTGAACTTGTTCCGGTGTTTTGTAAATAGAGAGAGATAAAGTTGAAGGCTTGGAGACTTTACATGACTGCGTCTTGATCTTTATTCTTAAATTCTCAAATAATTTATTTATTAAAAATTTATTAAAGTTAGCAATTAATGCCTTGCTGGCGTAGTGTCATGAATGCCAAATGTCACATGTCCACAAGGACAAGTGGGTCACTAAATATGCTATACCAAGAAGCTTTTTAAGTATATATTAACCTTCATGCTTTAACCATATTACTTTGATCGATAGAAAAAAAAAAAAAGGTATTCGCTTCCAAGCTCCTTGCGTTTATTATATTTATTATAAGCCTGCTTGTCTTTTCTTTTTACTTTCAGTGTCTTTTATAAAATTTTAAGAATTTAATTCATTTAAATGAAATTCTATTGAACTCTCCAAGAGCTTCAGGAGGAAAAGTAGGTGGGGCTCCGATAATGCAGTAGTTTGCAGCAGTTGCTTTTCAATTATTTTTAATTTATGATCAGTACATTCCTTAATATTAGCGATAATATAATATATTTAGTTGTCACATGTTAAATTACTTATATATGATATTTTTTATAACTTGCGATTTATGCAACTTTAAGTGAGATGCACGTTATGTTGAGATGGGCTTTTAAGTAAAATCTGCTGTTAAAATTTTATTTTATTCCAATTACGTTTTTAATGCCACAAAGTATATTTTTTCCTTTACCATTGGACATACACGTAAAGGTGATAAAAGTTGTTTGTTGTATTGCTGTAAAACTCATCGGCTATTGCGATTGAATGATATTTTGCAGAGTTCATAAGAGATGGACTTTTTCACTGAATATGGTGATGCCAATAGATACAAAATTCAAGAGGTTATTGTGAAGGAAGCTATGGAGTTGTGTGCACAACAATTGATACACATACCGGAGAAAAAGTGGCAATAAAGAAGATACATGATATCTTCGAACACATATATGATGCTGCACGGATCCTTCGTGAGATTAAACTTCTTAGGCTTCTAAGACATCCCGACATTGTAGAGATCAAGCACATTACGCTGCCTCCATCAAGAAGGGATTTCAAAGATATTTATGTTGTTTTTGAACTCATGGAGTCAAATCTTCATCAAGTCATCAAGGCTAATGATGACTTGACAAAAGAACATTATCAATTTTTTCTTTATCAGCTGCTCCGTGCTTTGAAGTATATCCATACAGGTATGTACCTGAGTCCATCAATTTGGTTTCATTGCATATTATCTAATTCTCCGTTTGGGTATTTTATATGCTCAAAATTGTAATAATTTAAGATTTCATTAGTTCTATTTGAAGTTAATGGTGTTAGAGTGCATTTGCTGCATTTATTTAAAAAAATCATTTTTTTCTAAATGGGAAATGTACTGATGCTTGTGTTTTTAGTTTTGGATGTGCAATATTCATTTATGATGCCTTGACAATTTTCTGCTTTATTTGCTTGCTGGAATGTACTATTGTTTATCAGCGTTTACCACTGTTCTAATTCAAACCCATTTGAATGCAGCTAATGTTTATCATCGTGACTTAAAGCCAAACCACTAGATTACATCATTGATTTCATTGTTGCCATCTTTGACAGGTGTTCCTTCCTACTTCGTTGTCAATATTTGGATTGTTGATGATTTTGATTTACTGCAATTTTGACATTAGTGAAGAAAGTGGATGATTTTGGTATGTTGCAAATGTGCTTATATCGGGTACTGTCTCCCGGTGCTTTATATTATAATTATTATCTTACAAACGTTTAAGTTCTCGATTTTTTTTCTCTGTACCAGTTTAAATTTATCAGTGTCCCCTAGTTCTTTTGGTTGTAGTACTTGCCATATTTTGAATAATGCCTTCCTGCAATGTGTGGTGAACTTTGTTTCTTTTTTTATTGCGTTAGGGCTATCTTTCGATTCTTTTCGTCGCTATGCTGCTTGTTATTTTGTAGGCACTGTTAGTCTTTATTTGGAAATTTGTTTCTTTTATCTTTATTGTTCTTTCATTGTTAACATAACATCGGTTTGATCATTGAAGGCACTTTGGAGGATTGTGTATGATGTTTTTTTTTGTGATAGGGGCTGCTTATCTTTCATGGTTGAAAGGATTTGTACTAACCTTTTCTCCCTTATCCAGTGGTTTTACTATTTATGTTGTCTTACTTTTAGGTGGCTTTTGGTGAATGCCTACTATCATTTCTTTAATATTGGTTTTTCGATGTTGCTTTTCTTTAAACTTAGCGCTCTTGGAGGCAACCCAATTTATCAGTTATTTTTAACTTTCTGTTTTCTTAGCATGATCAGAGAAGAGCAACAGAAGTAGATCGAAAGAAGATGGCAACAATGAAACCTCCAACCTTCAAATACTCGATCAGATAGTATCTTTCCTTGAAATTAATTTTTCTTCCATTAGGGACAATGAAAATTAAGTTGGGGGATAGAATAAGTAAATCCTCGAGTAAAACTATAATCAGTATTTGTGTACCAAATTTTGTCTTGATTTGAAGTTAATCAAGCATTCTAATCATCAATGAACGATTAACGGTTAGATTATTTTAGAGATACTGAGGAATAAATTATTAAGGAAACCTAATAAAAGATAGGGTTTAGCCCACAAAAATTTTTAGAATAATTTCAGACCCTCCTGACCACTGATCTTAATAGTACAATCTACTTAATAAGGGTATGGGTGAAAATGTCATTCAAAAATAAAGAAAAAAAAGAGTCTTTTAAAGTTAATAAATTAGGTTCTTAGCATCTTTCACTAAGTAACCAGGCCCCGTCACCTAAGCTAGTGATGTTGTTCGCGTAAAAAGGTGAGAATGCGAAAGAACCTAAGTAAAGTCAGTCCTACCTGAAGCCTTTTTGACTCGAGTCAGTAAGTCCGAGGGGTGTTTTACACCTAATGCCCTAAAACCAACTGGTTTGGGAGCCATTGGCCTAAAGCTCACTACAAGGGTCAATTAGAAAGCAAGGGGTTAGGACATTGCACTAACTTTATATATAAATAAATAAATAAATAAGGAGATTAAATTATAAAAAGATACTACATCCAACCCAAATTAAGTTAGAGGACTTAAACAGAGAAGTGAAAAGTAAGACTTCTATAAATTCTTATGGGCTGCACTCTACCACTAAATGGGTAAACTTGATAATCCAATGAAGCACCTCTCTTATGATCTAACAAAAAATCTTTGGATTTTAGAATTGTAAGATAACTATCAATTATTGGACTAGCCTAGTACATATTTCTAGATTCTTTATTTACTCGAGGATGAGTAAGATTCAAGTTGGGGGGAGGGATAAACGCATAAATAATCATCATAAACCTATTAATTAATAAGTCAAAGTACATATTATTATTTAATATTTAAATATTTTATATAATATTTTAGGTAAAACCTCATCAACTTAAAGAGCTCGATTTTAGGAGTCAACAACGCAAACGACACTCAAATCGGACTTAAAATGAGCTCGGAATTAAATTTACAAGGATTTATATGGATAAAAGCCTTAGCACATGACATGGTGTGATGTTATTGTCAAGTTTCTTGTTCCCACTTTAGCAACTTATCTGGTTGATACATTGTTGTTTGGCCTATCAATGACTCACTCGTTCTTCTGGCAAATTACAATCAACCCACTTAATGAGAGGAAAATATAAAATTTTGCACCATTTTTAAATATTATTAAGGCTGTAAGACATGATTTCTGAAGAAATTAAGATGCAGCGAATTAGGTCATATGATTGTACACAAGAAGCTCCACTGTTCTAATTTTCTTGTCTAATGAATTTACAAGAAACTCCACTCTTTTACAAAAATGGGGAGTTGAGGTGGACGGAGGTTCGGTCGTCGTCGGTCGATCGCGGATGGTAATGCCACCCACCGACCGAGGCACCTGGTTGACTGAGGGGGTTTGGTCTTCACTATCGAATGGGAAGACTCTACTATGGCCTCTTACCCTCCCTAACAGCGCGACGGTCCATGGGTAAGACGAAGGATGAAACTAACCTGGGAATCAAAAGGAACCCAAAGACAGAAGGACTTAGGTCACAGAGGAACTCAGAGAAGAGGAAGCTGGAAGAAAGCGCTGGCAGTGTAAAAGCTTTCCCCAGGCCCTCGGGACGCTTTTATACCCCCCATTTCCGAACGGCGACGCTCGAGGCCCAGCCACGTGGTACACTTCTATTGCACCACGGGCCGTCCGCTGGCAATCTCACCTGCGCCCGAGACATGCCGCTTTGATTCATCCCGAGGAGCATGATCCCCGACCAATCGCAGAGCATAGAAAGTGAAGAAGCAATGATAACCTCCACCTTTTTCCCATCCTCCGATGGGCGCCCTCCTCAAGGAGTCCGGCGCAACGTCAGCTCCCACCTACCGCATGATTGTGGAAGATTTTCGAAGTGACGCTGCCTCGAGAATGCGCCAGCACCAGTTATTGAGAACGCACTGAGGAGCAATCATTTTTGAATTTTTGCGCCCCTTTCGCCCAAAGGACAGCAGCGTGGCCCTCCGTGCTCAGGAGCGGGGGGGGGGGCATATGATGTGGTTAATGTAGTCACAAGGGCAATCATGGCAAAATCAAAAGCTTAAGGCGGCCCCACCCCGGCGTCTCAAGGCCGGCCAAGTCAGCCCTGACCTTCCCTAGTCGGCCCTGGCGTCTCCAAGTCGGCCAAGTCGGACCCGACCTTCCCTGGTCGGCCCCGCTCGGCCCCGGCGTCTCCAAGCCAGCCGAGTTGGTCCCGACCTTCCTTGGTCGGCCCCACTCGGCCTCGGCGTCTCCAAGCCGACCGAGTCGGCCCTGACCTTCCCTGGTTGGCCCCGGCATCTCCAAGCCGACCGAGTCGGCCCTGACCTTCCTTGGTCGGCCCTGCTCGGCCCCGGCATCTCCAAGTCGGCCGAGTCGGCCTTGACCTTCCTTGGTCGGCCCTGCTCGGCCTCGGCATCTCCAAGCCGACCGAGTCGGTCCCAACCTTCCTTGGTCGGCCCCGCTCGGCCCCAGCATCTCCAAGCCGGCCGAGTCGGCCCCGACCTTCCCTGGTCGACCCCGCTCGGCCTTGGCATCTCCTGACCGACCGAGTCGCCCTGACCTTCCCCGGTCGACCCTGCTTGGCCCCGGCGTCTCAGGTCGGCCGAGTCGGCCTCAACCTTTCCTGGTCGACCTCGCTCGACCCGGAATCTCCAGGCCGGCCGAGTCACCCCCGACCTTTTCTGATCGGCCCGCTCGGCCCTAGCATCTCCAGGCCGGCCAAGTCCCCCCGACTTCCCTGGTCGGCCCTGCTCGGTCTCGGCATCCCCAAGAGAGCCAAGGCGGCCCCGACTTCCCCGAGTTGGCCCCAGGACGGTCCTGGGCATTCAAGCCGCCATCCTTCTGACCCGCGCCGTCTGACATTGCTAGACCTAACTACCCACTGGCTACATCATCGATGGGACCATACCTAACTACCCGTTAGCCCCGCTGACTGATGGGACTTGGCTCACCAACCACCATTTTTTCCTCTCCGATGGGACAGGACCTACCAACCGGCCCAGATTCACGCAACCCCCATGAACCCTGCGGACATTCCTTTCTCACGAAACTCCACATGGTCGTGCAGGTGTCAACCACCTATAAAAGGGTAAGTCCATTCAAGGACCAGGTATGCAAACTTACACACTCATTACTCTATCAGCAAGAGAGGGATCCCCCCTTTGCGGACTCCTCTCGCCCCTAAAGAGCTCGCTTGAGCTCTTTCTCAGCTATGACCTCGGTTGCTAACTTGAGCGTCGGAGGGTCCTCACCGGAGCACCCCTCCAGTCTTGAAACTTTTTGCAGGCCATCCAGCTCGGCGATGATCCGCTGACTAAGCAGTTCTCTTTTTCCGACATTCAAGACCGACGATCGGGTGTCATCACTATACTCCATTCCATGGATGAAATTATATATATATATATATATATAGCCATTATGCTTGCTTTTGCAAAAAATAATTAAGCTGAGTTGCAAAGATTCACGTTCACCCATAGTTTCTGGACCCGTTCCAATGACTCCTTAGCATAATGCATTAATGGTTGGTGATTGTGAACTGGCCCCGACTCAAGTTATCCAGATGCTTCTAGTGTCAGCTGCCACAATTTGCTTCATAATTTTTTATCTTATAATATCGAGTATCTTAGGAGCAAACACGTGATCTATGCTCAGAGTGAACCAACTGATCAATGTGCTGCCACTTTAAGTAACCAAATCATTTAAAAAATTGAGAAAGTAAAACAAAAATGTACCACGAACATATATAAAATCTTCAACAAGAGAAGAAAAAGGAAAAAAAAAATCCAATACTTTTCTTAGAGTTCGTCAGGCTTTCGGTTCCCTTCCCTTTGGCCTTTGGTTTATTTTTACTGAATGATTTACGGGTCAAATGGTGCTTGAATTCTTGAAGAGATGAGTTAATTATTTATCTTTTCGGTTGTGAACTAACTATTCTGGTACAGGAATTAGAGTCGTTCTATAGAGATGAGTTTTTCTAATCCTGCAATCATTCAATTCATGCCAGAGTTTCCAGGTTTTTTTTAAAAAAAATTACATTGCGCGGTTTGCATTGTTTTTCGATACTTCTTTCAAATCCTTTGTCTGAGAGATTTTGATTTCATGTTCAGACGGACCCTGCATGTGGCGCGGCCTTGCTCCACCACTCCTTGTACCTCTGTCCATACCCCCTCTTTCTTTGTGAGAATTTGGTGGCATTGAGGAAAACCAGGTTGCAAGGGGGAGGGGAAGGGACAAAGCCAGTTTCTCGTATCTACCGCAATGAATTTTTTAATTTATTTTTTTGAGTTCTTTTCCATATGCCCTGAGTTGTTTTAATTTTTTAATTTATTTTTTTTCCATATGACCTTCTCCATCCTCTTTTTGCCAACCCCTTTAGTTGCTCGATGGAGAACTTCATCCCTGCAGCAAGCACACAGAAAGTCAGAAAAGAAGCAAAGAAAAGAAAAACAAAAGAAAGGAAGAGCCCCTGCACTCACCTAGGGTTGGCACTGGGCTTACACCAGCATCAAATAAATTCCTCTCGGACAGGAGATCCCAACTGAAAGGAATCTAAGAATTCAATAATTGCTTGAAGAATACCTCCTTGTCGGCCTACTCCACGGCCGAGTTTCTATTAGGTGACTAGTTGGGTTAACCCAATCTTTCTCCGTTAGGGGAGAACCACCATCCCATTTTAGAGGGATGACAGCGAAGAGAATACATGGCCCAAAACAAAGAAACCCGAAACACCATGCCATGGTAGTGATAGAGGACAATGAAGGCATAGATGGTCCTAAAGAAATTTGGAGACAATTGTGCCAGGAGGAGGTCATGGCTCTTTAAGAGGCTTGGCACGAAAGGATGGAAGGGAAGTCGGAGTCCTGCCTTGAGAAACTCCTCGTATAGGGTAACACCTCCGACGGGGCCGGCAGTCACCCTGTCATCGGGCTAGGTGCGGACAACCTAATCCCTTCTTGGACTCTATACCTAACCCTAAGGCTTTCCATCTCCGGCTGGATCATGGTCAAAGGGGTGCCCTTCGGACCAGCTGAGCTCAGAGCCTTGGCCAGAGAGGGCACAAGATGAATCAGAGCCACTGAGGGCTCGCGGGCCACTGCACCGCTAGCCCTACAGCACAACTAGAGAGGAACATTGTCCTCAAAGGAAGAAGAGGAAGAAGAGACTACAAATTTCTTACCCTTCCTATGGATGAGTCTAGGGTCCATGGCTACTCTAAGAAGGGAAAAACCTAAGGGAGCGACCCAAGAAAAGAAAGAAAAGGAGCCAAAGAGACTAACCTATGGAACAAGAAAGAACATCTGGAGGACTTAGAGAATGGAAGAAGGAACTCTGTCTTTCTCTAGGAGCACTGGAAGCATAAAGAGCTTGCTGGAGAGGACAAGGGGCCCTTTATTTGGGGATTTTCAAAGCAGAAAAATCAACCCGCCCAACGGCACTGCCACACGGATGACCACGATTGGAAGTTAGCTCAACCAATGAGCGATTCTTCACTGCTCGAAAAGTTGCATTCCAAAGCGCGATTTGCAGCAGAGCAATAATGATATGTGGCTCCTCATTTTCAAGAATGTTATCTTGATTCGATGTGGCAGCCCGCCATCTGCCAACGACTCTAACATTAGTGGCACCTGAATCTCGATGTGGCAAGGCTCAACACTCCTTTCGCTTAGCGGATGCGGGGCATGTTGCCGTACAAGCTCAGGAGTGGAGGGGTTGATGAGGCAGCACCGAACCAACGATGATGATCGCACCCTAAGGATCTCCACTCGGTTATCTCCAGTCGGCCACCCAGGTAGGATCTTCAATCGGCCACTTGGGTAGGACCTCTAGTTGGCCATTCGGAAAGCATCTCCAGTCAGCTATCTGGGTAGGATCTCCATCCAACCACCCGAGTCGGACCTCCACCCGGCCATCCAGGTAGGATTCATTATAGGGCCCATGTGCATGTCTCCACCACTCACGACTGCTTGCACGTTTTCCCCACAATCCAGAATCTCAATAGATCAACAGAGATGCGATGTGGGAGACAAATCTGGCAAACCGTAACCACCGCTTAGGCCCAGCTAACCCTACCAATCCTGCAACGGCTGCTCAGATCTGGCAAATCATGCAAATCCTGACATGCGGGGAGCAGAACCTGCCAACGGTTATGGCGCAAATCCTGCCCACCATCATGATCGTGTGTTTCTGTTATTCCACGACTCCGCAAACCTTCATAAAATGGGTAAGAGGGACCTTCAACCAGATAAGATAGCAAAGACAAAAAAAAAGACCCAAGAGGCACATACACGCTCACATAAAGCACTCCTCTCTAAGATTCTCAAGCTTTCCTTCAAGCCTACGGTTGTTGCCCAGAGCATTAACTTGAGCGTCGAAGGGTCTTCGTCAGAATCCCCTAGTAGAAGAAGTCCATCGGAGGATCCCTGATCAGCAGAAGAAGGCAATCGGATGCCCGCCGATGGTCGAGGAGGTGTCTTAGCGACAATATATATGTATGTATGTATCCATGCAGACACACACATATATGTAAATATATAATGTATACAATAGACTAGATAATATACAAAAGTTTATGTTAGATTAGGTATAAAAACATCAAACTTGGACCTAACTAGAAGGTTTTAGTAGATTTGACATTTGATGATTTCATACTCAATTTATTCATTATCTGATTAAGTTGAGTCTCAATTAAGATTTGATTTGGTCTAATTAAAGTATCAGATTTAAGGGCTTAAGTGATAGATTTCACAACATTATCATACTTTACATTACCTCTTAATTGCAATATATAAATTAGTTTGCCACAGGTGACCAGTAACATTCTTTAACTTTCTGTTAATGGCAAAGATATTTTCACGGATTTTAGGAAATATTTGGGAAAGGCATCAGAATTTTTAGCATCCATCGTATGACTAGATACGATGAACTAATGAATGAATAGATTAAATTTAATTATAATAAATAATTTTTTAATATGTTAAATATGACATATCAGACTTTATTTTCTTAATACATTGATTAGGTATAAAAGCATCAAGCGTAAACCTAGCTTGAAGATTCCAATGGATTTGTTTTGATTTCACACCCAACGTATTCATTATTGGGCCAGGTCCTATCAGGTTCGGTCCGGTCTAACTTGGGTACCAAATTTGTGAGCCGGATTTAAAGCTTTCGTGACATTGTTATACTTTACATTGCCTCCTAGTGGCAATGGATAAATTGGTTCACCAAGAGTAACTAAAGTTCTTCTCAATTAGCAGTAATGGCATAAACATTTTCATGAGTTTTGAGAAATGCTTGGAGATGGCCTTAGAATTTTTGGCAACTATCATACGAGTAGATATGATGAACTAGTTAGTGAATAGATTGAATTTAGTTGTAATAAACAACTTCATATGTCAGACTACCAAGTGGCTAATATAGTGAATATTAAAAAACAATTTCTTAATAATCTTTACCAATGGTTTCTCATTTCGCATGAATGCAATGTTCTAGGTAAAATCATGTACCAATTAATTAGGCTTTCTTCCTTATTAAAAAGAAAAATATTAAAGGGGATAATCCGCATCCTATGTCCTATTCCTACTGCACTCTTTTGATGGTTAGTCTCTATTTAGAGTTTAACCCTAACCATATATCTAGATAGCAAGAGGTAGTACCATCTAACGAACTATTCGGTAGTCTTATTAATTTATATTGATATAATCAAAGAAGACCAAAAACACTCAATAATGCAAGTTTGCCTTCGAAAGAAAAGAGCTAGCTTTAGCTTAATGATTATACTTTTTTTTTTTACAAAAGATTTGGAGCTTGGAATGAAGTTATTTAAGATTTGCATGTGCCTTAACTAATATTTAAGAATAATCAATGTCAAGAATATATTGTAAGGTAAGGCAAAATAATGGTAATGGTTGCATGTGATCCTATCCATAAATGAGGTAAATTGCATTCTAAGATTGAAAACCATTCTTAAAAAGGTGCTTTATGAATTGTTACCAAAGACCTAGATCCAAGTCCCATTTTTACTTAGATTTTCATCAAAATTAATCCTTAAAAAAATAAAAAAATAAAAATTACACTCCATTACAAATCTTTTTAAATTATAATGCCACAATAGATGCGAATTATGATCATATATCGATTTTATCATTATTGAAAACATGTCAATATAATTTTGGAAAGAAGCTAGATTAATATAGGTAATTTAATAATGCAAAAAAAAAAGAATTCTAATGATGATTATGTAATAATTTTTGTTTGTTATAATGAATTTGTATTGGTCCTAGGATAAAATTGTTAGATTTGTATGATTCATAAACTAATAGCTATGACATTATAAGCTTCTCCTCCTTGAATATGGTGACTTTGAGTACTTGAGGAAGCTTCTCTTGAAGTTTGGTGGAGCCTTGAATGAGCTTTGATGGCTTTTGAAAGCTTTGGCTGAAGGCTAAAACTTTTATGAACGTTCTCCTTTAATTCTCTTGAATCACTTTTAAAAGCTTTTACCCTCCATTAAATTCATCATTTAAACTTGTATTTATAGTC
Source organism: Calamus simplicifolius (assembly GCA_900491605.1). Lineage (NCBI taxonomy): Eukaryota > Viridiplantae > Streptophyta > Magnoliopsida > Arecales > Arecaceae > Calamus > Calamus simplicifolius. The sequence goes on along the minus strand of UESW01002557.1, from coordinate 154,873 downwards.
TTCTGAAGGATCAGAATGTTAACTAACCATTGTGGACCATTGAGGGTGGTTGGAGTGAGAGATTCAAAGCTTGAACCGCGTTAGAAACTAGCCATTACGATGCCATTTACTGAGTTAGTCGGCTACCTAGCCGGCTAACCCAGAAACATTCCCTGGTAGGTAGCCGACTAACCAAAAAACATTTCCTGGAAATCCTTCAATAGCTGGCTACCTAGCTAGCTAATGGGGTGTTAGCTAGCTACCATGTCAGCTACTATAGGGAAAGTTTCTGGAAAAATAAATTTTCATTGTATTAGTTAGTTAGCTAACTAGTCGACTAATGGAAGGAAACTTTCTGAAAACTCTTTCTGAAGCCATTTTTCATTGTGTTAGTCGGCTAACTAGTCGACTAATGAAAGGAAACTTTCTAGAAACTCTTTGTGAAGCTCAAGTTTCTCTTGTTAGCTGACATGGGAGTCAGCTAACTTGTTCCAAATGTTTAGAAATGATTCTAACTCAATGAAAAACTCTTGGTTTGATGAATCCAAGTAATTTACCCCTTGCATCTTGATTTTTCTTGATATAATGCATTCCCAAACATCTTAATTCCATTATTTAAAGCTTAAAACTTCCTTTTTTATGTCTTGGTTTTCTTTAAAATTTTCTTTCTTGAACCAAAGATCTTGTTAAGAGCTTTGATTCCATCTTCTTCATTTTTGATAACAAATGTATGTCTGTGCTATAGCTCTACACCAAACTTATTAGTAACTCACTTAATTATTTTATAATCATCAAAATCAATGTGAGGTCAATTTTTTTTCCTTTTTGATGATGATAGAACAATTTTCTATTTTATTATTGACTAAGTACAACAATTTTGATCTTTAAGAGGTTGAGATAATGGACTAAATAATTAATTTAGTTCTTTTTTTCTTTGCAGAAATTGAAATATGGAGATCACAGTTTTTTTTATTGTTTTGTTGTTTTCTTGGAAGCTCTACACTAAATTGCATATCTAGACCTATATAACATATATTCTTTTAACTAAAATTTATGAATGTAATGATTGAAATTTCTTATTGTAGAAGCAAACTTTGGATATTAATGTAGCAATTCCATTATTTAAAAAAAAATGGAGCATCATATATCTTAATATTTGAAATCTAACCATTATTTGCAACATTAAAGCACATCTGTATATGACCTGAAACCTCCTTTTCCTTCCTGTATCATCAAATTTAGCTTTTCACCCTACAAATTATTTGAAAGATATGCAACCATTTTTATTGTCAAAAGCTTATCATATCATTGAATTGATAGCATTACATCATTTGTTAATGCAATTTTTTATTGAAAAAATGTCTATTTTTTAATTAATATTAATAACATGAAAATACCATTCTGCTAATTCATAAGGGACAGGAGATGTTTATCTTTATGTCAATAGCCTTTGTTTTGCCGGCTAATTCCCAAGGTGTAAAAGTTCTCTAGACAATGATATGCGCTTCTGTTCACCTATATTTTCTTTTTTGCATTTTGTTCACCAGAGTCAGAGCAAACCAGTTTATAGCCTCAGTTGGAATGTCTAGCTCTCTATCTTAGAATTGGGCAGCTCAAAAAAAAATTCTAAAGCAATAACACAAGCAAGGAGCCTAGCCAAATTTTAATTCATATCTAAACTTGTTGAGTCCAGCAAGAAGGTGGAATAGGTGAAGATGTGAATCATAGAGTTAAAGCAGGATGGATTAAGTGAATGAGTGCTTCGAAAGTATTGTATGATCGGCACATCCAATTAAAATTGAAAGAAAAATTCTATAAAATCGCTATTAGGCCAACTATGCTATATGGAATAGAGTGTTGAACAATACTAAAATAGAATAAATTAAGTGTAACATAAATGCATATGTTAAGATGGATATGTGATGAAACTTTAAAAGATAGAATTAAAAATAAATATATAAGAGAAATGATAGGAGTAGCCCCAATTGAAGATAAAATGAGAGAAAATCGATTACTGTGGTTTGGATATATACAATGAAGACCTTTACTGCTCCAATTAGAAAGAGTGATCTTTTAATAATCCATGATAAGGATATAGAGATAGCGGTGGACCTAATCAAACATGGATAGAAATAATAAAAAAATATAACTATTTGTAATTTAAATATTAGAGGAAGCAGATTCATATAGCCGATCCCATGTAGTTGGAAAAAGGCTTAGTTGAGTTCAAGTTGAGAAGAGGTTGAGACAATTTGTGCTTATGGTCATTTGAAAACTCAAAAACACTAACTTCATGCTAAAATCATGAGCTATGTACCAAAAGTGAGGATTTGTATTAAAATACAAAAGTTTGTATTGAAGCTCATGGTTTTTATTAATATATGCATATTTCACATGAAAATTTTAGAAAAATTTAGTAAAAATCAGATATTGAGTTAAGATGATGAAAGTTTCATACCAAAATCAAAGTTCTTGTTCCAAAAAGCTGAATTTTGTGTTGAAACTCTTCGTTTACATTAGCAAGACATTTTTCACATTAAAATTTTGAAAATTCAGATTTTCAAAGTGATTTGATGAGAATTTCATGCCAAAATGCTGAATTTTGTATCAAAAAGCTGAATTTTTATGTTTAAACACAGATTTTTGTACCGAAACTCTGCATTTTTGTGTCAAAAATAATTTATGTGCCAAAACACTAAAAACTTTAGGCTAGAATATTATTTTTGTTTAAGAAATTCAGAGTTTCATCTTTCAAATACGTGCATACTAAAATTTAGCGTTCCGTGCCAAAATTTTGAATCACATGCCAAAACTCTTATTTTGGCATTGAAAATTTTGAATTCAAGTAGAGATTTTGAAAATATGTAGTTTTTAAAACCAAATTATTTTTGATACGGCTGTCCGTTTCCCCGGGGTAGTATTATCTTCTGCGCGGTTTTCGAAAGCAATGATGTGACCACAAAACCCAAGTCCAGCGCCGACCTCTAGTGCCGGCTTCCAGCGTCGGCCTCCAGTGTCGGCCTCTAGCATCGGCCTCCAGTACCGGCTTCCAGCGTCGGTCTCTAGCGTCGGCCTCCAGTGTCAGCCTTCAGCGCCGGCCTCCAACAACAGCGCCAAAGACCGACACCCGGCGTCGGCATCAAAGTTACACAATACCAAAGACAGGCGACCAGCAAGACCGGCATCCAGCGTCGGTCTCCAGCTTCGGTCTCCAAAGACCGGCACCCAGTGCCGGCCTCCAGTGCCAGCCTCCAGTGTCGGCCTCCAACGTCGGCCTCCAGCGTCGGTCTCTAGCGTCGGCCGCCAGCGCCGCTTCCAGCGTCGGCCTCCAGTGCCGTCCTCCAGTGTCGATCCTCAGCTCCGACTTCCTATGCTGGAACTTTGACTCCGGCCTCTTGCATTGGCCCAGGCCTCCAGCGTCGGTCCCTAGCGTCAGCCCGCAGTATCTCCCATACACATTTCATACAGTCGACCCCGGAATCTAAGCACCTCGCTCACCAAAATCATGGGCAAGTGTTAGCCTGGCAGGCAGTTACCGCTATAAGCGGCCCTTATCCAGCAACAATCCAATGACTTGCCGTTCAAGGAAACATCACAACAGGACGGATTCGACGGTTCCAACAGACCGAGGTAAACGGGATCCCCAATAGGTATAAAAAAGAGGACCCGTGCTCCATGCAAGGGGGACTCTCTCTGAAAAACTTCCTCGAGAATAATTCTACTAAAATCACATCCCTGTTCGACGACTCACTAACTTGGGCATCGGAGGGTCCCCGCCGGAACCACCGGTCCGGAACTTTTTGCAGGCTCCAGGAGGAAGACGGCGGCCTTTCTGCACACCCGGTGATCTAAGCCTGCCCGACGTTCATCATATGTGATTCGGCCGCAACAGATTGGCGCGCCAGGTAGGGGGGTATAGACCAGGTCGAAGATTCTCCCTGGAACCCCTCCATTTTTGCGAAGGAAGCGATGGTGACCACGCGAGCACAAGAGGCTTCCTCCAACCAGGCAACCGGGCACATCCCGCGAGTTGAGCATTCGGAGGCTAATCCCCATGCTCTACCCCTCGCACCGACAAGCCAACCCGACCGGCTTGATGTTCTAGCCCATCAGGTCCAGGATCTGATGATGATGGTCCGGGGGCTGCAGGAACGTTATGTGGCTGCTGTAACTCAACCCCCTGTGATGGGCGAAGGGGTGCGAGGAACAGTTCAGTCTCACCAAGGAGGGACCCCGCCTGAGGTCTCTCACCGCTCACCCCCCCGAACCTCATCACCCAGGGACCTCGAAGCGACGACGGTCTCCCTCCCGTCGCTCCGGTCGCTCCCATCGCCGACCAGAGGAAAAGGAGTCCAAGCGGGCACATTCTTTGCGCCGGCGATCTTCTTCTTTCGACTCATCCCAAGGGACCTTGAAGCGACGATGGTCTCTCTCCCGTCGCTCCGGTCGACCGAAAGAAAAGCAGTCCAAGCGAGCACATTCTTTGTGCCGGCGATCTTCTTCTTCCGACTCATCCCAAGGTAACACTCCCCAAAAAACTACCCGTCGGGCCGAACAAAGGCTTGACGAGTACCATCGGCGGTTGGACGAACTCAGCCGTTGGATCGCCGATCCCTACGCAACGGAGTATGAGCATTGCCCCCCACTTTCTCGCCATATCATGGAGGAACCGGTTCCCCTCGGTTCCGTCTCCCTCAATTGGACCCATATGACGGAACAACGGACCCCCTGGACCATCTGGAAAGCTACAAAGTCCTCATGCAGGTCCAGGGAGCGATGGATTCCTTGCTATGCGTTGCATTCCCGGCCACGCTCTGTAAGGCGGCGCGCGCGTGGTACTCCCGAATGCCCCCACGCAGCATCAACTCATTTTGGCAACTTGAGCGATCCTTCTTGGCTCATTTTGATGCCTATCGAAAGATCCCACGAGTTGCCGATAGCCTTTTTGCTGTCCAGCAGAGGAGTGGCGAGACCTTAAAGGATTTCGTCGCTCGATTTAAGGAAGCAGTGTTGGAAGTATACAACCTGAAGGACTCCGTCGCCACCTTGGCCCTGAAGAGAGGACTCGCCCGTCCAGATTCACTTACTCCCTGGATAAGAAGCCTCCACGCTCCTACGCCGAGCTTCTGAGCCGAGCACAGAAATACATCCGTGCTGACGAAGCAGATTCTTCCAGGAGAGAAGTCGACAAGAACCCCGGTAATAAGCCACCGCCTTCTGATCGCGCTGGTGCACAACCACGGAAGCCCGAGCCTCAACGATGCTCAGATCGCTGGCCACAGGCGCTGGTTTCTAAAGAGCAGTTCACTCCTCTCATGGCTCCCATCTCTCACATCCTACTAGAGATTGAGGAAGAACCATATTTCAAGCGTCCGGCTCCCTTGAAGTCCGGGGGTCCCCGCAACAAGGAGTTTTACTGCCGGTACCATCGGGACTACGGCCATGACACCGAAGACTGCCACCATCTAAAAAAGGCCATCGAGGAGCTGGTTCAGCAAGGCCACCTGGGCAAGTTTGTTCGAAGGGGCAATCTCCCCGCGACGGGCCCCACGGTGCCCCTAGGTCGCCCGGCTGGCGTGGACAATACCCCAACTGAAAAGACCATAGCTATGATCTCTTGAGGAGCGGATGGTGGTTCGAAGAGACCACGAGAGGGAATAGACTCTGTAATACCTTTCTTCGGAAAGGATCTAGATGGGGTAGTTAATAAACATGACGACAGCATCGTGGTGTCCATGACTATAGCTAAACACCCTGTAAAAAGAATTCTAATTGATAGTGGGAGCTCTATGGACGTCTTGAGTTATGAGGCTTTTGTTCGGATGAACTTATCAAGGTCTTTACTCCGACCCGTTGCCACACCGCTAATGGGTTTCACGGGAGACTCAATGAGCGTCGAAGGCAAAATCGCTCTCCCGGTCACGGCTGGAACTCCTCCATGTCAGAGCACCGTGGTCATAAACTTCTTGGTGGTTCGGGTCCCGCTGGCTTGTAACGCCATCTTGGAAAGACCGGGGCTGAATCTGCTAGATGCCGTGATCTCCACTAAGAGATTATTGGTAAGATTTCCCACCAACGAAGGGATTGGAGAAATGAAGGGGGAGCAAAGCCCACTTCCGCCTTGCTACCATCTGTCGCCCAGCCCGCTGAACGCAGAGTCAGCGACAGCCTCTGAGTTGCTTGATCCTAGGGAGGTAGGAAGAAGGGGGGAGCCGGCAGAGCACCTTCTAACCCTCCCCTTGGGTGATGACCCAGCAAGGACTGTTCAGCTGGGGGCATCGCTCCCGGAGGAAGTACGTCATCAACTTCTTACTTTCCTGCGGGCCAATACGGATGTGTTCGCATGGTCATCCTCAGACATGCCGGGCATCCCTGAAGAAGTAATCACCCACCGACTTAACCTCAAGCCAGGGTGTCGGCCGGTCCGACAGAAAAAAAGAAATTTCGCTCCGGACAGGCAGAAAGCTATCGACGAGGAGATCCAAAAGTTAATGGCTGCAGGCCATATTCGGGAGGTCCACTACCCCGAATGGTTGGCTAATGTGGTTTTGGTCCGCAAGGCCAACGGAAGTTGGAGGATGTGCGTAGACTTCACCGACCTCAACAAGGCATGCCCCAAAGACAGCTTTCCCTTGCCTCGAATCGATCAACTGGTGGACGCTACATCCGGCAATGAGGTTCTTAGCTTCATGGATGCTTTCTCTGGATACAACCAGATCCGGATGAACACGGCGGATGAAGAAGCTACCTCCTTCATAACCGAAAAGGGGTTGTATTGTTACAAGGTAATGCCTTTCGGGTTAAAGAATGCGGGAGCTACTTACTAGAGGTTGATGAATAAGGTCTTTGAAGGACAGATAGGGCGCAACATGGAAGTGTACATGGATGACATGCTAACAAAAAGCGTTCATGCCGGTGACCACATTGCGAACCTAGCAGAAACTTTTGACAGCCTTCGTCGGTACCAGATGAAGCTGAACCCTCGCAAATGTGCATTTGGGGTGACCGCTGGGAAGTTTTTGGGTTTCATGGTGACCCGGAGGGGATCGAAGCAAACCCAGACAAAGTCCAAGCCATCTTGGACATGAGGCCTCCTGCCAATAAGAAGGAAGTACAATGCTTGACAGGAAGAGTAGCCGCCCTAAGCCGCTTCCTATCCAAATCTGCTGAAAGGTGTCTGCCTTTCTTCAAGGCGCTTCGCCGAATCAACGAGTTCGAATGGACCAAAGAATGCTAGGAGGCGTTCGAAGGGTTAAAAATATTCTTATCTACCCCGCCACTGCTAGCCAAGCCGACAGGTGGAGAAGAGCTCCTTCTATACCTTGCGGCCTCTCCTGAGGCTGTTAGCTCCGTGCTAGTCCGTATGGACACTAATGGCACACAAAGGCCAGTATACTATACGAGTAAGGTACTTCATGATGCAGAGACCCGATACTCAAATATGGAAAAAATCGTCTTCTCATTGATCATGTCTGCCCAACGACTGCGGCCATATTTCCAAGCCCACCCGATCGCAGTGATCACAGACCAGCCCCTGAAGGCGGTTCTGGCTTGTCCAGATACTTCCGACCGGCTGGCAAAGTGGGCCCTCAAGCTGGGGGAGTTCGATATATCTTTCCGCCCCCGATCGGCCATGAAGTCCCAAGTCCTGGCAAATTTTTTGGTTGAATGTACTTGGGGGATTGAGCCACCTGAAGAACCTCCTGCGGACATTCAGCCCCTCGGAACCAGCGAAGATGAGTGGGTCCTACATGTGGATGGGGCATCTAACTCTCAAGGGAGCGGAGCAGGCCTCATCTTGGCCAACTCGGATGGGGTTGTGACCGAATATGCACTTCGCTTCCTCTTTCCAGCTACTAACAATCAGGCGGAATATGAAGCTCTGTTATCCGGTGTAAGGTTGGCTCGAGAGCTTGGGGTGAAACGCCTTAGGGCATTCACCGACTCCCAACTGGTTGCCGGCCAAATTACAAAGGAATACGAGGCAAGGGATCCCATTATGGCCCGCTACTTAGAAATGGTGTACTTGTTAATTTCCCCCTTTGCACATTTTAGCGTCAGCTACATTCCACGATAGGAGAATGCTAGAGCCGACGCCTTATCCCGTCTTGCTGCCTCATCTAAAGGGATGTTGGGAAAGGCTTACGTGGAGCACCTAGAAGCCCCGAGTATTGAAGTACCAAGAGAAATGGCACCGGTGGAGCAGGAGCCCTCCTGGATGGATGCCTATGTCAGATACTTTACTGAAGGCACCCTTCCAGAGGACCTTGCCGAAGCTAGGAAACTGAGAAGACGGGCCCCAAAGTTTTTTATTATGGAGGGAAAGCTCTATCGAAGGTCATTCTCATACCCTGTTCTCAGATGTGTCGGTCCTACTGACGCCCATTATATATTGAGAGAAATACACGAAGGGATATGCGGAAACCACCTGGGGGGCAGGGCTCTTGCATATAAAGCTTTACGTCAAGGGTATTACTGGCTGACAATGAAGGAGGATGCCTCCGAGCTCGTTAAAAGATGTGACACCTGCCAGCGGCATGCCAACATTCAATATCAACCGGCGTCTCGACTGACCCCACTAGCTGCACCATGGCCCTTCGCACAGTGGGGCATGGATATTCTGGGACCATTCCCTCCTGCCTTCGGACAACGCAAGTTCCTAGTGGTGGCAGTCGATCATTTTACTAAGTGGATCGAGGCGGAAGCTCTTGCTAAGATCACGGAAGCCAAAGTAAGGAATTTCTTCTGGAAATCCGTAGTATGCCGATTCGGGCTACCGCACACCCTCATTACGGACAATGGCTGACAGTTTGATAATGCTGCCTTCCGAGAATTCTGTGATGGCCTGGGCATCCACCATCGGTTCACCTCAGTAGGGCATCCCCAAACCAACGGCGCTGCAGAAGTAACTAATCGCATCATCCTCCAAGGACTCAGGGCTCGGCTAGATAGCTGCAAAGGGCGCTGGGTGGAAGAACTTTCCAGTGTGCTGTGGGCCTACCACACGACGCCACGAGCACCTACGGGGGAAACCCCTTTCAGCTTGGTCTTTGGGACCGAGGCAGTAATCCCCATGGAAATAGGAGTTCCTAGCCCTTGGACGGAATTATACCATGAAGAAAGCAACTCAAACCAGCTGAGGGCTGATCTGGATTTGGTGGAAGAACTGCGAGAGCAAGCGCAGCTTCGCATGGCAGCATTCCGTCAGCGAGTGGCCAAGCATTACAACTCTCGGGTGCGACCCAAGACATTCCAGCCAGGAGACCTTGTCCTACGAAGAGCTGAAGTATCAAAGCCGACGGAAGGGGGCAAGCTAGCACCAAAATGGGAAGGACCATACCGTGTCAAGGAGGTGCTCCACCATGGGGCATATAAAGTAGAAGAGCTAGACGGAAAACCGCTCCCTCGAACTTGGAATGCCGACAACTTACGCCGGTACTATCAATAGAACCCTATTGCTATTAATTCGAATCTGTTTGATGAATAAATAAACATGTTCTTTTCGAATGAGTATGTTTAACAAAAGACCAACTACGCGTTGGCACCTAAGACCGGCGTCCAGCATCGGCAATAAAAGACCGGCGTCCAACGTCGGCAACAAAAGACCGACTACATGTTGGCACCTAAGACCGGCGTCCAGCGTCGGCAATAAAAGACCGGCGTCCAACATCGGCAACAAAAGACCAACTACGTGTTGGCACCTGAGACCGGCATCCAGCGTTGGCAACAAAAGACCGGCGCCCAGCGTCGGCAACAAAAGACCAACTACGCATTGGCACCTAAGACCGGCGTCCAGCGTCGGCAATAAAAGACCGGCGTCCAACGTCGGCAACAAAAGAGCAACTACGTGTTGGCACCTAAGATCGGCGTCCAGCGTCGGCAACAAAAGACCGGCATCCAACGTCGGCAACAAAAGACCAACTACGTGTTGGCACCTAAGACCGACGTCCAGCATCGGCAATAAAAGACCGGCGTCCAACGTCGGCAACAAAAGACCAACTACGTGTTGGCACCTAAGACCGGCGTCCAGCGTCGGCAACAAAAGATCGGCGCCCAGTGTCGGCAATAAAAGATCAACTACGCATTGGCACCTAAGACCGGCGTCCAGCGTCGGCAATAAAAGACCGGCGTCCAACGTCGGCAATAAAAGACCAACTACATGTTGGCACCTAAGACCGGCGTCCAGCATCGGCAATAAAAGAACGGCGTCCAACGTCGGCAACAAAAGACCAACTACGTGTTGGCACCTAAGACCGGCGTCCAGCGTCGGCAACCAAAGACCGGCGTCCAGCATCGGCAACAAAAGACTGGCGCCCGGCGTTGGCAACAAAAGACCAACTCCGCGTTGGCACCTAAGACCGGCGCCCAGCATCGGCAACAAAAGACCAACTACGTGTTGGCACCTAAGACCGGCGTCCAGCGTCGGCAACAAAAGACCGGCGCCCAGCATCGGCAACAAAAGACCAACTACGTGTCGGCACCTAAGACCGGCGTCCAGCGTCGGCAACCAAAGACCGGCATCCAGCGTCGGCAACAAAAGACCGGCGCCCGGCATCGACAATGAAAGACCAACTCCGCGTTGGCACCTAAGACCGGCGCCCAGCGTCGGCCATAAAGACCAACTTCGCGTTGGCACCTAAGACCGGCACTTAGCGTCGGTAGTAAAGACCAACTACGCATTGGCACCTAAGACTGGCGTCCAGCGTCGGCAATAAAAGACCGGCGTCCAACGTCGGCAACAAAAGACCGACTACGTGTTGGCACCTAAGATCGGCGTCCAGCGTCGGCAATAAAAGACCGGCGTCCAACGTCGGCAACAAAAGACCAACTACATGTTGGCACCTAAGACCGGCGTCCAGCATCGGCAACAAAAGACCGACGCCCAGCGTCGGCAACAAAAGACCAACTACGCGTTGGCACCTAAGACCGGCGTCCAGCGTCGGCAATAAAAGACTGGCGTCCAACGTCGGCAACAAAAGACCAACTACGTGTTGGCACCTAAGACCGGCGTCCAGCGTCGGCAACAAAAGACCGGCATCCAACGTCGGCAACAAAAGACCAACTACGTGTTGGCACCTAAGACCGGCATCCAGCGTCGGCAATAAAAGACCGGCGTCCAACGTCGGCAACAAAACACCAACTACGTGTTGGCACCTAAGACCGGCGTCTAGCATCGGCAACAAAAGACCGGCGCCCAGCGTCGGCAATAAAAGATCAACTACGCGTTGGCACCTAAGACCGGCGTCCAGCGTCGGCAATAAAAGACCGGCGTCCAACGTCGGCAACAAAAGACCAACTACGTGTTGGCACCTAAGACCAGCGTCCAGCGTCGGCAATAAAAGACCAGCATCCAACGTCGGCAACAAAAGACCAACTACGTGTTGGCACCTAAGACCGGCGTCCAGCGTCGGCAACCAAAGACCGGCGTCCAGCGTCGGCAACAAAAGACCGGCGCCCGGCATCGGCAACAAAAGACCAACTCCGAGTTGGCACCTAAGATCGGCGCCCAGCGTCGGCAACAAAAGACCAACTATGTGTTGGCACCTAAGATCGGCGTCCAGCGTCGGCAACAAAAGACCGGCGCCCAGCGTCGGCAACAAAAGACCAACTACGTGTCGGCACCTAAGACCGGCGTCCAGCATCGGCAACCAAAGACCGGCATCCAGCGTCGGTAACAAAAGACCGGCGCCCGGCGTCGGCAACGAAAGACCAACTCCGCGTTGGCACCTAAGACCGGCGCCCAGCGTCGGCCATAAAGACCAACTCCGCGTTGGCACCTAAGACCGGCACTTAGCGTCGGTAGTAAAGACCAACTACGCATTGGCACCTAAGACCGGCATCCAGCATCGGCAATAAAAGACCGGCGTCCAATGTCGGCAACAAAAGACCGACTACGTGTTGGCACCTAAGACCAGCGTCCAGCGTCGGCAATAAAAGACCGGCATCCAACGTCGGCAACAAAGACCAACTATGTGTTGGCACCTAAGACCGGCGTCCAGCGTCGGCAACAAAAGACCGGCGCCCAGCATCGGCAACAAAAGACCAACTACGCATTGGCACCTACTACCGGCGTACAGCGTCAGCAATAAAAGACCGGCATCCAACGTCGGCAACAAAAGAGCAACTACGTGTTGGCACCTAAGACCGGCGTCCAGCGTCGGCAACAAAAGACCGGCGTCCAACGTCCGCAACAAAAGACCAACTACGTGTTGGCACCTAAGACCGGCGTCCAGCATCGGCAATAAAAGACCGGCGTCCAACGTCGGCAACAAAAGACCAACTACGTGTTGGCACCTAAGACCGGCGTCCAGCGTCGGCAACAAAAGACCGGCGCCCAGCGTCGGCAATAAAAGACCAACTACGCGTTGGCACCTAAGACCGGCGTCCAGCGTTGGCAATAAAAGACCGGCATCCAACGTCGGCAACAAAAGACCAACTACGTGTTGGCACCTAAGACCGGCGTCCAGCGTCGGCAATAAAAGACCGGCGTCCAGCGTCGGCAATAAAAGACCAACTACGTGTTGGCACCTAAGACCGGCGTCCAGCGTCGGCAACCAAAGACCGGCGTCCAGCGTCGGCAACAAAAGACCGGCGTCGGCAACAAAAGATCAACTCCACGTTGGCACCTAAGACCGGTGCCCAGCGTCGGCAACAAAAGACCAACTACGTGTTGGCACCTAAGACCGGCGTCCAGCGTCGACAACAAAAGATCGGCGTCCAGCATCGGCAACAAAAGACCAACTACGTGTCGGCACCTAAGACCGGCGTCCAGCGTCGGCAACCCAAGACCGGCGTCCAGCGTTGGCAACAAAAGATCGGCGCCCGGCGTCGGAAATGAAAGACCAACTCCGCGTTGGCACCTAAGACCGGCGCCCAGCATCGGCCATAAAGACTAACTTCGCGTTGGCACCTAAGACCGGCACTTAGCGTCGGTAGTAAAGACCAACTGCACGTTGACACTAAGGACCAGCACCCTGCGTTGGCAATAGCAACTGATAACCGCGGTACCACCGGATATTGGCCTTATCAACACTTAGGTCAGCGTCACGGCTCGCGGTCCTATTTAGCGTAACCTGCTGTACATAATCCTATCAATTGGCGGTTCACGGCAGTTCGAACAAATGAAGTTAATCGTGATCAAAGGGGTGAAAGAGATTGAAAAGATTCATTGATGATAAAGATTACAAAATTGCCGACTCAAGTCAGGCACAACTGATACAAGGAGAAAAATCAAAAGCTGTTAATTACTGTCCGGAGCCGGGGCGTCATCCTCTGGGACATCGTCGGGCTTCAGCCCCTCGATATCCTCCAGGTCGTAAAGCTCCTGGATTTTGTCCTTACAATCTTGGAAGCCGGCATCATAAGCCATCGCCGCTGACTCGGCTACCTCATTATCGAAGGCTTCGGATTTCTTATATTCTTCTACGGCATTGGCCCCCTTCTTTTCAGCCTCGATAGCCCTCCTCTGGGCCTCCGCCACTGTCGCCTCCAGATCCAAGATGGCTTTCTTGGCCGCATTTGTCTCAGCGGAGGCAGAACTCAGTTGAGTCTTTAAAACACATACCTCCAGTTCTGCCGCCCCCAGCTTCTCCTCGGCCGCTCTTTATTTTTCCTCCGCCACCTGAGCGTTGTCTAGCTCATTGGCGGCGCAGCGCTGAGCAACCTCTAGCGCATATTCAGCCTTTTCGGCTCGGAGCCGAGTAGCCTCGATCTCACCCTTCAAGGTGGCCCGAGTATCCTCTAGAGCCATTGCCGCCTTCTCTACTTTGATTTGGAGGGAGTTCATCTCCTCCCGCGCTTGTTCAATGGCGGTGTCGCTCAGAGTCCAGAGGTTTTTAAGGGCGATGAGAGAATTCAAGGCCTGAATATATATATATATATATATATATATAGTATCCGGATATAAAGAAAGAAAGGGAGGGGAAGGAAAAGGGCAATAAGGGCACAAAAACTCACCCAGAGATGCGCCACTGAGGCTTCACGAAAAAAGGTAACACACCCTTGACCTCGGAGGTATTCTTGCACCTCATCCACCGAGGCTTCCTCTATAATCCGTGTAGCCCAGCGGCTATGGTTTGCTAGCAGCGACTGGAAGGAAGGATCGATGCCCCTCTTTTCCCTGGAAGTCGGCCCTACAGAGGCTGATTGCGCCTCTGAGCTTCCCACCTCCGGCTCTTTCGCTGGCTGAGGCGCTTCGGCTGTCGCCCCCCAGGAGGCCGGGCAGCAACTGGAGTCGTCACTATTGCTGCCGAAGTTTTGTCCATCTCTTTGAACGCGAGAGACGGCGCCCCCCCCTCGAGAGATAAGTCGAGCAAGATAATCGGGGGAGCCGCTGCTGGAGATTCTCCCTCCGGCGGATTCCGTTCCGCCTCACCGGCCTCGACCTTCGCCGCGTCTGCAGTGACGGGTTTGTCGACTTGAATTTGAGCCGCCTCGCCTACGCACAAGGATTCCACCGTTTTGGACTTCCGGGCCTCGGCCTCCTCAGCGTCGGCCCTTTTGGGGCCCCCCTTCTTCAAGACTTTGGCCCGGAGGGGCTTCACGACTTTAGCCCCTCCGGTGTTGACCTCCCCAGCATCGGTCTCCCTTGCGCCAGCCCTCCCAGTGTCGGCCCTCCGGGGAACTTTAGTGGCGGCCCTTCCTTCGGCAGGAGGCGCATCCCCGGCCGCCTTCCTCTTCTTGGCCGCCACCTGTTTAAGCTTATGCAGCGTCGGCGCCATCCCTACACAATTAAAGGATAGTTAAAAAAAAAAAAAAAAAAAAGAAGAAGAGGGAAAGGCAGAGGAGAAGAGAGGCGAGTAGTCTAATGCTCACCCCTCGCGGGAATTAGACCGGCGCGGTGAAGACTCTCCTCGGCTAGAAGCTTATTACACCGAGGAATATCGGCAGTCAGGAGCTGCCCAAACGCCACCCGGTCTCGGGGAAGGATGGATGGGTCCCTGTTGGCATCGATGTTGGGTATCCCCCAGCTTCCACGGACCCCGCTGATGTCCGCAAAGAAAAACTTGTCCTTCCACCATTTAACGGAGGAAGGAAGGCACAGTTTAAGGATCCTATTGGGCCTAGGGGTGAAGGACCACCACCCCAACTGTTTGCGAAGGGTATAGAAGCTGCGGAATAGGAAAATACTAGCCTCAATACCCTGCAGGTGATAGAGTACTAAGAAACCAACAATGGTTCGGATGGAGTTGGGAACCAGTTGGGAAGGGGTTAAGGAGTAACGGTCTAAAAGATTAAGAATGAAAGGATGGATCGATAACCGGAGCCCGGCCTTAAAAAAGGCTCCATACAATGCAACCCTCCCGGAACGGGAGGAAGTTACCCTATCGGTAGGTGTGGGGAAGAACATGTGAAGGTCGGGAGGGAAGCCATACCTGGCCCTTAAGTTTGCTATGTCTCGAGCGGACATGAAGGACGCAGTCCCTTCGGGGGACTCCTTGGCAACCCTAGAAGGACCAGCAACCACCGACCGTTTCCGGATGGAGGTCCGTTCGCCGGCCGGAGGAATCCCGGTTAGGGGACGATTGACTGGTCGTGGCTCCGGTGAGTGGTTAGAGGAAGGAGTGGACCATTGGCTGGACAGGGAATCGGAAGTTTGGGAAGGATGATGGGAACCCCCCAAGAACCGGAAATAGAGCAAGAAGGAGAAGAGGCCATGGGAACTAACCTGAAAAGAAAAACTTGAGCCAAGAACAGAGCACGGGGAGAATGGACGAGAGACAGAAACGCTGGCGGACTCAAAAGGGGGCAATGGCGGAAGAAGTGGGGAGGATGGGAAGGTAAGGGCTATTTGTCCTTGTAACGCCATCTCAAAACACCCCACAATCGTCAGATCTTACCACGCGTCCATCTTCAATTGGGAGGTGCTTCGACAACCTGCCAATGCGATAAGCTCGAAAAGACCACCAATGAAAAGGGCAGAGTTAACCTCATCGTAATGATATCATTCGCCTTTTCATAGCACTGCCCGAGGGAAATCCTCCCTAATCCCAACAAAGGCAAAATAATGGTACGAAAACGGCCACTTAGAGGATATTCACACCCCTTTCGCGGGTAAGTAAACGCTCACCCATCTTAGGGGCGGGGGGCATCTGATACGGCTGTCCGTTTTCCCAGGGTAGTATTATCTTCTGCACGGTTTTCGAAAGCAATGATGTGACCACAAAACCCAAGTCCAGCGCCGACCTCCAGTGCCGACTTCCAGCGTCGGCCTCCAGCGTCGGCCTCTAGCATCGGCCTCCAGTACCGGCTTCCAGCGTCGGTTTCTAGCGTCGGCCTCCAGCGCCGGCCTCCAACAACAGCGCCAAAGACCGACACCTGGCGTCGGCATCAAAGTTACACAATACCAAAGACAGGCGACCAGCAAGATCGACATCCAGCGTCGGTCTCCAGCTTCGGTCTCCAAAGACCGGCACCCAGTGTCGGCCTCCAGTGCCAGCCTCCAGTGTCGGCTTCCAGCGTCGGCCTCCAGCGTCGGTCTCTAGCGTCGACCGCCAGCACCGCTTCCAGCGTCGGCCTCCAGTGCCGTCCTCCAGTGTCGGTCCTCAGCTCCGACTTCCTATGCTGGAACTTTGACTCCGGCCTCTTGCATTGGCCCAGGCCTCCAGCGTCGGTCCCTAGCATCGGCCCACAGTATCTCCCATACACATTTCATACAGTCGACCCCGGAATCTAAGCACCTCGCTCACCAAAATCACGGACAAGTGTTAGCCTGGCAGGAAGTTACCGCTATAAGCGGCCCTTATCCAGCAACAGTCCAACGACTTGCCGTTCAAGGAAACATCACAACAGGATGGATTCGACGGTTCCAACAGACCGAGGTAAATGGGATCCCCAACAGGTATAAAAAAGAGGACCCGTGCTCCATGCAAGGGGGACTCTCTCTGAAAAACTTCCTCGAGAATAATTCTACTAAAATCACATCCCTGTTCGACGACTCACTAACTTGGGCATCGGAGGGTCCCCGCCGGAACCACCGGTCCGGGACTTTTTGTAGGCTCCAGGAGGAAGACGGCGGCCTTTCTGCACACCCGGTGATCTAAGCCTGCCCGATGTTCATCATATGTGATTCGGCCGCAACAATTTTCAACACAAGTAAAACAAGTTTCTTCTCCCCCTTAATAGAATAACTAGTTTAAAATATGCTGAGATTCAGTGCTTAGATTCTTAAACATATTGAGATATAATTTTACTCATGTATGCTTACATTCTTCTCACCCTTTTTGTCATCAATCAAAAAGGAGATGAAGATATATGCACTTGATTGCTATATGCCTCCCCCTTAATATTTCAAAATTGGCCTTTATATAATAAAAGTTTCATGCAAATAATGAAGAAAATTGATGTACAGTCGAAGCATTTTACAAATTTACCATGCTAAAGTTTAATGTAACTATGAAAACACATAGACATTCCATAGAAATCATAACATTTCATAAAGTTTCACAACATTCCAAATATGCATTTCATAAGTTAACATAGAGTTTCTTACATAGGTGACTTACAAACAAGATATTACAACAAAATGTACATCACTAGAGGAAGATAAATACAAAATAAGCAGTTTACACAAAATACAAAATAAATAACATATTCCTCATCAGAGGAAGATACAACAAAACGATGGAAGAGGATCCAGCTCCATGACCTCGTGCTGATGGCCTGTAAGACACATGAGGTGGCCTGGTATGAAGTGAGGATAAGAGTAACTGGATGGCTGGAAAGACTGGGGAGGTGGCTGAAAGGGTTGAGTAATCACTAAACCTAGAGACCAGATGATGAAGTAAACTAATAGAACACTTTAGTCTCTCGGACCTCTCACTATTGGATATGATCTGAGCTCGCATTTGTCTTTTTTCCTCTAATATCCAGGCGAGATTCTTAGAATCATGGCTACGTCCCTCCTGCCTTCTCATCTCATATTGCATCATCCTACCATTGAGAGTGGCCAAGGAGTGCTCAACTCGCACCAAATGCATCATCACTTGAAAAAGTATCCCATGTACTCTGAAAATGTGGGGGATCATCGTGAAGTCTCTAGAAGATGATCCACTCTCCTCAAAACTCTGGCTGGACAGTATAGAAGCTACTTCCCTAGCAAGAAACAACAACTGCTCTACCGCTACCTTTAGTCCACTACCACCAGTCTTAGTGAATCCCAAACGGTGGAGAGAATGACTATATACACATCCGTGTGGTGAAGTTTAATGGTCTTCTCGCCCTTAAGCCTAATATCAAAGTGCCTGAATACATGGGTGAGTAGCATACCATAGGGCAGGACTACCTTGGTTTTACTAACTGCTTCCTTCATCATAGGCAACATCAATTCAGGGAAGTCTAGAGGGGTCCCAGTGACTATATGGTACATTATACTTGGGTGGAAGCTACCAGTGCGGAAAACAAAAATCCTTGATATTATGTGATGGAGTAGCCTCATCTCAACATTCAATTGATTTTCTTCCATACGGTCTAATCCTTTTCCATCATCCACATCAAGCACTGTCTCGATTCTTTGGGCTCTAGTTTCTGAAAAATCCATAAGTATACACTATCAATACGCACTCTCAGTATAGTTTCCAAGGTTGCACGATCTAAATGCATTCTTATTCCTTTCACCAGTGAGAAAGCAGAGACAGAATCTATACTCATATTCTGATAGAATTCTCTAACAAGCTTAGGATAGATGGCTAGCTCAGTTTTACACATATAGGACCATCCTTGGAGTTCTATTTGTCTGCTAATGTCAAAACTCTCTTTGGCTAGAAAGTCAAAGTCAACTAACCTCCCATTTGAGATGGCTCTATTGGCCATGGACTGTGATCTAGAAGCTCGGGAGGAAGAGGAGGCTGCGACGAGGAGGAAGCTCTGCCGTAAGGATCCATGGAAGAGTCAGCTTGTTGCGAGCGAGGCAATCTCATCCTTGGATCCATGGATCTAAGGCTTTAGATCTAGAAGGGAATGAGGTTCTAGAGGGAATGAAGGGAAGGATTTGAAGTATTTTAGACTTGGGAGAGAGATTGGAGAGTTTGGAGAGAAGATGGAAGAGGTGGGAAGGCAAAAGGGCGTTTGGTTTTCCTTAAAACTGAACCATCCCTCGTGTTAGTCGGCTACCATGCCGACTAACACCTCATTACTCGGCTAGTTATTCGGCTAATGTAGGAAAAAATGCATAATTTTCAAAAAAGAAGTTAGGTGCTTTAATGCAAAAATCTCTCCAGGCAACTTGCATGTCATGAAGCTCACTAAAGGAGTCAGTTAGGCTAATTATCATGATTTTTAATCATTAAAATCATATCTAGAAAAAGTCTAAAAAATCAATCTATCTAACTGACTCATCATGCTAGGCGTCAAACATACCAAGTTCTCTTTTAATTTCACAAAATCTAGTTTCATCAAGGGATTTTGTGAAAATATTAGCTAATTGTTTATCAATACAAACAAAGTCAAGCATAATGTCTCCATTTTGAACATGATCTCTTATGGTGTCTTATTTCAATATGCTTAGTTCTAGAATGTTGAACTGAATTTTTAGTTAATTTAATGGCATTAGCAAATATTTTCTTTTGAGAAACTTTCTAATGATTAAAATGAAAAAAAAAAAGACAGCAAAGAAATGCATAAATTTAATCTGTAGAAAGCTAGGTGACATATGTCTACCTCTCCACATTTGGCACAGTGTGACCAATTGATGGACTCATTAATCCATCCATTGAAATTATATCTCCGGCCCCTGCACTGTCAATCACGACCATGCTAGTGCCCTTCTTTTTCATAAGCTTTGTGACCTACATTTTTGGTTAAATCACAAGCATGAGTGGCTTTAACTTGTTAAACATTATGAAGTATTCTGAAACATGTGAGACACAACTGCAATGCCCCCTAAAATACCCTAAATATACAGAATGGCATCTCAACTCCATTATCTGTGTGACAAAGACCATGTATTTTGTCTCCAATACGAAGAACTCCAAATGATATGCGCCCTGTCAATATTCTTCCAAGATAAAAATCACGCTCCATCATGGAAACATGCAAGATACTATAATCATGTCATTTGAGGTTCAAATTAAAAAGGAAATGAAAGCAAAGAGTGCCATCAAAATAAAAAGGCCGGGATCCCCACAACTGCATGCTTATTAAGATACACAAATGATTTCTCCAATAGCTGAAACCCAATATCACTATTAAGGTTAAAAGTTATTAAATACTGATAAAGCTAGAATATATAGGAGAGGTACCTGCACTGCAAAATCAAACATGTCCATGTTACAAAAATAATTTCTGTAACTTTTCATTAACAAGGACAAAAAAAAAGTTTAAACCTAATCTAAGAGAACAGCATATTAGTAGATAAGCTGAAATACTGCTGACCGTAATCAATGGGACTTCCCTTTATTAGCAAGCTTAACTAAGTGCCAATCATCTTATGTATAACTTTTACACCTATTGCAAGTCAAAAAATCAAAGATAAAGGGTTGCAGCTCAATATCTCATATTTCAAATCTCTCCAACATAAAACTAAACAAATAAGTCACGAACAGGAATAGAATAGAATAAGAGTGAAAGGAATAGTGAAAGTGTATGTCATCAAAGGCTAAGCAATCTTGTTTTATAAAAACAATTTGATATGAAACAAACAAAGAAATAAAAATGAAGAATACAGCAAATTTAAAAACAACAACAGCACATTGGTACTCACCAGCATTTGGAAAGGAGCTTCAAGGCTCGCCAATGGTGGAGGAACATGTCTTATAATGGCATCAAGCAAAGGCAACATGTTCCTTGCATCATCAGCAGGATTTTTGGTAAACGTTGAGGATGCCCATCCTTCTTTGGCAGATGCATAAAGAACTGGAAAATCTAGTTGTTCCTCTGTGAAACCAAACTTAATGGAGGTCATGAGGATTCAACGTTACATATAAGTGAATGATATATTCAGGCCATGCGAGATAAGTTAATATCACTTTGAAAGCGCACCTGTGGCACCAAGATTTGCAAACAGATCAAATACCAAACTCTCAACTTCATTGCATGTCTCCTTAGAAATTGCAAAATGGTTAAGGGCAACAAAGTGATGAACAATTGCCAAAACAAAAAATGAATAACCAAATAATTAAATAAAATGAATGATGTCAAGCTCACCTCAACTATTAAAGAACAGAAGGAATTTATTCTTATGCCACTCCTTAACTAAAGGCTAAACAGCAGAGTATGTGTGTGCACGCGCGTGTGTGCATGAGGAGACACATGCACAGGAAGAGAGAGAATTCATGTGAAGGTCTTGTAGGAAGCACCTAGGTACCAAATATATAAGATAATATCTAACTATCTAGGCTCTAAAGACAACTGAGAAGGTCTTAAATGTTTATATGGAGATATGCACTTCTTTTTTCTTTATTTGTTTGTGTTTGTGGTGGGCTTGGGTTTGCAATCTAGTGGCAAGACCAGCAATCATATTGCTTGGGTCTTTTAGATGGAAAGATCAGAAGAAAGAAAGTTGATGCATTTGCCTCTTCTCATGTTTTTGAACTCTATAAATACCAATGTAATTTACTACCAATTATGACTTCAATATCCTAGAATTTAATTTAAATTAGTTCAACCTTTTACATACGTTCCCAAATAATTATTTACCAAGCTTGATGTGCATGCCAAACCTGCACAAAAATTCTAATCTCTCATGCAAAAATCTTCAAAAAAAACTTCCTAGATAACACTCCACCAGGTTAAAGCACGTAGCAGGACAATGAATGGATGACGTTAGGCCACATGACTGCCCAAGCCTGGTTTTGAGCTTTGGGCTGAGCTTAGAAGCGAAATTTCTTTCAAATCCCGGCCCAAGCTTGACCTGAATAAGTCCAAAGGTGAGGTGCTTCTTATATCCTAAAGATGTGCCTAAGGTATAAGGCACACTTAAGGCAAGTTAGATATTTTTCTTATACCTTAAGCGAAATGTCTTTATCTTAGCGCACATAAAATTAAAAAAAAAATACTATTATTTTGATTTGAGATGCAAGAAAAGTACACCTTTCTTTGTTAGTTATATTAGTAATTTTATTCTAAAACTATTATATTTATTAGACTATATTGATTTTATGATATACTATCCCATAAACAATTATATGCAAATACACGTAACAATAGAGTTTCAACTAATAGCAATTTTCACTATCTAATTAATGCACAATTTAGGACTATCAAATGTTGTCCACGACATATGATTTACTCTAATATGGGTTCACTCCATGGCCCATCCATGTGATGAGAACGTCCTAGCCACTGAACCGATGCATCAAGATTGCTTAGGCATGGTAGGTGGCATGACACACCGAATGTCCTTCATTGCAATGTTACAATATTCTAAGCTGGAATTTCTCATGTTGAACCATATTTCATTGGTACACTTACTACATCCTAACCACAGTCAGTTGAATAATGCTCTCTTAAAAAGAGAACCACACAAATTCAAAATTTTGGGTTTCACATGATGAGTCCAATTCCCACGATAATACCTCACATCACAAGGTCAAATATGTAACTAATGTGCCCAAATCAAAAGGAAGTGTAAGATGTTAAAATCAATGCTGTCAAAGGCGCGCTTAAGGCATGAGGCGCAAGGCACCAAAGGTGAGGTGCTTCTTATATCCTAAAGATGTGCCTAAGGTATAATTCACACTTAAAGGCAAGTTAGATATTTTTTTATACCTTAAGCGAGATGTCTTTATCTTAGTGCACATAAAATTTAAAAAAATATATATGCTATTATTTTGATTTGAGATGCAAGAAAAGTACATCTTTCTTCGTTAGTTATATTTATAAATTTTTATAAATTTTTTATATTTATTATACTATATTGATTTTATGATATACGATTCCATAAACAATTATTTTTTTTACCTTATAAAAAAAGCTAAAAATTGAAAGACAAAAAGATACGCCATAAGAGAACAAAAATATAGTGACACCCAAATGCATCGCTAAACATGCTATTGCGACGCAATAGCGACGCAATGACGGCATCGCTCAGATGATCATCGCAATCTCAATTTGGCGCAATTGCGTCGCTTCACAGTGACTCTTTGCGACGCACCAATGCATCATAATATTGCGACACATCCTAAATGCATCGCTAATTTTAAAACTAATTTTTAATATTTAATATTATTATTAAATATTGCGATGCATTCAATTGCGTCGCAATATTGCTGACGATCCGGCCATGACAGATCTCGAACCACAGCGATCGGTCCGATTGCTGACGATCCGACGGTTGCGATCGATCCAAGCCCTGATCTCGATCGGCCACGACCGATCTCGGACCGCGGCGATCGGTACGATCGCCGACGATCCAACTGTTGCGATCGATCCAAGCCTTGATCCCGATTGGCCACAACCGATCTTGGACCGCGGCGATTGTTCGGATCGCCAATGATCCGACGGTTGCGATCGATCCATGCCCTGATCCCGATCGGCCACGACCGATCTCGGACCACGGTGATCGGTCCGATCATCGATGATCCGACGGTTGCGATCGATCCAAGCCATGATCCCGATTGGCCACGACCAATCTTGGACCGTGGCGATCGATCCGATCGCCGACGATTCGATGATTGCGATCGATCCAAGCTAGGTCATTGCGTCGCAATATTTAATAATAATATTTTAGATATATTAGCGACGCAATTTGAGTCGCTAATGCGTTGCTAATTAATTTTTTTTTAAAATATTGCGATGCTAGGTCATTGCATCATAATATTTAATAATAATATATTTTAGATATATTAGCGATGCAATTTCAGTCGCTAATGCGTCGCTAATTAATTTTTTTTTAAAAATATTGCAACGCCAGGTCATTGCGTCGTAATATTTAATAATAATATTTTAAAAATATTAGCGATGCAATTTCAGTCGCTAATGCATCGCTAATTAATTTTTTTAAAAAATAAAATATTAAAAATTAAAATGATTAATACAATTTTGTTACATTTAAATATTGATCGAAACATTCTTCACTCATATTGATCCAAATAATAATCATTCAATTTTAAAAATAATTAATATATTAAAATTTTGAAGTTTTTATATACAAAATATAAAAAGTAAAAAAAAAATACATCAAGAATCCGAGCGATCACGTGGAGGCTGAAAACCCTGCGACATACGGCTAACCATATCCTGTAACTGACGCATCTGATCTCGCACGTCTGCAAGCTCCTGCTGATGGCCTCGCATACGCTGCTCGAACTCGTGCTCGACCTCCTGCCGAACCTCCTGACGAACGTCCTATCGAACCTCCTCCGTAATAGATCTCCGAATGTCGTCTAAACGCTCGGCAGGAATATCACCAGAATATCGCAAGTTGGAGGCCTGATGGGGAAAATATGCAGAAGCTTTAGTGCCCAGACCATAGACCCTGCGGTCTCGCGGCTGGCAGGGTCCCACGTAAACTTTTTTTGCATTAAAATAAATAGTTAGTTTCAGAATTTATTAAGATTAAGAAATTTAATATCAGTAATAAATTGTATTTAATAAGTTCACCTGAAACTCAGAAAAATAAAACTTTCTCGTGGCTGCAGATACGTGGCACCAATCGTAGCCACTGGGATCTGCACGCCTCTGAAATACGGAGCTGATGTGGCTCGATACATGATGATGCTCAATAAATCTGTTAAAAAAATGCATGTTTATAAGTAATTGACTTAAAAATAAACATATATTTTTAATTAGTATATACTTACAGCCCATGAGCATCAGTCGAAGAACGGTGCGGCCGATGGTGGAAGAACTATCGGAGGTATGTGCCGATCGGCTGGATGGTAATACCAATGCAGGATCACCGCCGACTGCTGGAGAGGTCGAAGGCTGTGCGATGTATGGAGATCCGAACTCTCCATCTCCAAAGCTCATGTGATCTGATGCAGCAGGGCTACGTCCCTGCTCACTCCGTATGTCGTCGGTAGATCTACCTCTGCCCGTCATACTGAAAATACTAAAGATTCATGCAATTAAATTACGATTAATGATTGACTATGTAAAAATTTAACACTTATAAAATAAAGTTGAATTTAAAAAAACCTCTGTTTAATCGGTGTCATTTGTTTCGTGAAATGTTGGTTCAACATCCGATGTCGTATCGGACTGCAATTCAGTTTCATTATCATCGGAAGGAAACCGAACATTTGCATCCGTAATTTCTTGGACATCACCATTTGGATCTCTAAGTGATGTTTCAGGAGCCCTTTGTCGCCCTCAATTGCATGCATTTCCATCTCATCCTCTTGAAATGCAGGGCACTCGGCTGATTGACTTGATGAACTCTCCTCTAATACGATTGTTGAACGTGGGACGATTTTAGAAACAGCTCACCAATCTCGCTTGTCGTTGCACAAACTTGGATATCCACAGTAAAATACTTGCTGAGCTTGGGATGCAAGGATGAATGGTTCATATTTCTACAATCTTCGTCGATGGTTCACTTCAACCAAATTGTAGTCGTTATGAACCCTTTTGCCCACAGCAACTGTCGGATCGAACCAATCGCAACGAAACAATACGGTTCGTTTCATAGGCCAACCGGGATATTCAACTTCAACCACCTCTACTAACTTTCCGTAATAATCCTGCATATTTGCTCCAACACTTTCTCCTTTAACACACACGCCCCAGTTCTGCGTGCCTCTTGAAGCTGCTAATCGTTCAATCTGAAATTTGTACCATTAACAAAATAGCCAGTAGAGGTTGTTACGGTCTTCAATGGCCATTGCGATAGACATTTAATGAAAATATTGTCGGTTGTGGACCATGGACCGTTTACCTATAAATTAATAAGCTATTCACAACCAATTCAAAAAATAAAAGCCATTATTGAAATTGATTGAGTGATACTACTCACAAATTCATAAAACCAGTAAGCGAACTCCGTTTCTAACTTCTGCCCAATTGCAACTTGACTGATGTCGGGATTCATCTGTCGTTGTCTATCACAATACATCCTTATGGGATGATAAGGATTAAAACTTATGTTAGCAATTAAATATTGTGATATATTGTAATTTAAATTAGAAGTTCCAATTAAGCATTGAAGTATACACTTACTCAATATATGGATCGACTTCTCTACAGTTCATTAGGATGTAATAATGTGCTGCATTATACTCCATATCGCTAAGATTTCTTGACTTCTGCCCCCCAAATGAACGGCCGATACCTTTAAAAATGATATTCTACCGTCATTAGGTTCTCCTTCGTCCACACATACGTCATCGTTACGACCAAGATTTCGGCTCCTCGTGTGGACGTGACCCTCAAAGTAATGCGAGGCAAAAGCTGAAACTTCTTCGACCAAGTGTGCATTGCATATAGAACCTTCAACCCTTGCCTTATTACGCACATTATTTTTTAACTTCTTAAGGTACCTATATGTAAAGTTGAGACAAAAAATTAACCAATTTTCTTGCAATGAAATAATATTTGAAATGTCAACATGTCTTAATGATGTATATATTTACCTCTCGAAAGGATACATCCAGCGATACTGCACGGGACCAGCTATGCTCGCTTCGTATGGCAAGTGAACCGGTAAATGCTCCATTGAGTCAAAAAAACTGGGAGGAAATATTCGCTCCAGCTTGCATAAAATAATTGGAATTTCCTCCTCAAGCCTTGCCATGGATGCAGAAGTAATGACTGAGGCAGATAACTCCTTGAAGAACAAGCTGAGCTCCGTCAATGCCTTCCAGACATGTTGCGGAAGCAACTCACGAAAAGCTATAGGCAATAACCGTTGCATGAAAACATGGCAGTCGTGACTCTTCATGCCGAACAACTTGAGCTTATGCATGTCCACACACCTACCGATATTTGAGGCATAACCATCTGAAAATTTTAACCCTCTAAGCCAGTTACATAAAACTTCTCGTGAATTTCTGTCAAGAGTGTAACAGGCTTTAGGATAGGTCCCGTCGGCACTCCTCCTCAAATCACCTCTTCTGCAATACTGATTAAGTTCTTCTCTTGACTTTGCAGTGTCTTTGGTTTTTCCCGGGATGTTTAGCACCGTGTTAAATATGTTATCAAAGAAATTTTTCTCGATATGCATAACATCCAAGTTGTGCCGGATGAGATTTGTGCTCCAATACGGCAAATCCCAAAATATACTCCTCTTCTTCCAGTTATGTTCTTTACATATACGGCCATTTATTCTATCTGCATCTGGTTCCCAAGCATACCTCAACCCCAAATGCTCTATAGTATCAAATATATCCGTGCCGGACCTAACCGGTTCGGCGAATTTTGTGACTGCTTTGTTCTTCCGGAAGGCGATCAAGTTACGCCTGTAAGGATGATTTGGAGGCAAGAACTTCCTATGATTATCAAACCATGACTGCTTACCACTCTTCTGCAATGTAAATGCATCCGAATCATACATGCAATGAGGGCATGCCAGACGTCCAGCAGTGCTCCAACCAGACAACATTGCATATGCCGGGAAGTCACTTATTGTCCACATCAAAGCAGCTCTCATGATGAAATTCTGTTTCATAGAAATGTCGTAGGCTAGGACTCCTGTTTCCCACAACATTTTCAATTCGGCCACCAACGGTTGCAGGAAGACATCAATCTTTTCCTTTGGATTTGATGGTCCTGGAACCAAAACTGTCAAAAACATTGCAGAATCTTTCATGCACTTCCATGGAGGAAGGTTATATACAGTCAGTATCACAGGCCAACATGAATACTGTTGCCCGCTTGACCAAATGGTTGGAAGCCATCGGTACAAAGACCTAATCTCACATTCCTTATATCTTCAGCGAAATCAGGATGATTTTCATTGAAATGCTTCCAAGCTTTTGAATCTGATGGATGCCGCATTTCATCCTCTTTAGATTCATGTTCGGCATGCCATCTCATATCAGCAGCTGTAGCCTCAGATCTGTATAATCTCTGCAGTGTGGAGTAAGAGGAAAGTAATGCATCCTCTTGTAAGGCACACTTTTCCTCCTACTTGTACTAGCTCCCCTTCGCCATTTTTGTACCTCGATTGCCCACAAATCTTACACCATCTCAGCTCGAGTCTTCACCCCAATATATCATGCAATTGTTCAAGCAACAATCGATCTTATTAACTGGGAGCCCAAGCCCACGCAACAACTTCTTCGTTGAGTAAAAACTGTCTGCTACACATTATCATTTGGCAAAATTTCCTTGATTAACCCAGCTACAGAATTGAACGCCTTTTCTGATAATCGATGTTCTGCCTTAATATTCAACAACCGAGCAGCTGTAGACAACTGGGAATGACCCTCACAACCAGGATACAATTCTTGATTTGCAGCACGCAACATATCATAAAATTGCTGTGCATCTGGATTTGGTTCTTCCATAAATGTATTCTGATTGAATTCATTACCCGATGCATTCATCACCATTTCTTCATATGTGTTTAAATTCACAAATGGTTCATCACGGGAATTGACACTTGTTGGCTTGTAACAACTGCTGGAATTTCCTCTGGTTCACCATGACAGTACCAAACATCGTAATCAGGAACAAACCCCTTTTTACACAAATGCACCTTAACAGTTTCAACATCTCTGTAGGCTTTATTCTGACACCTGTGATAGTTGCATGGGCACCTAATCCTAGGCCCATCCATCCATTCAGGTTGGCTACATGCAAATGCGATAAATTCTTCCAATCCATTCAGAAAATCTGGATTAAGCAAGCCATCTTTTATCCTTGCATACATCCACGAGCGAGCCCCGCTCATTTTTGACCGACTTATACAATTTCTGGTAAACCATTAAAGGAAACCACATTATAAAACTATATTAGCATTACTAAATATATAGCTAAATTATTTCTTTTACACAACTAAGGTTAATAACAACCATTTAAATCATTTATAACTAAACCAATTTCTTTTACACTACTAAGGTCCCTACCCTGCAAGGCCGGGCCACGGCTACGATCCTTGGCGTGCTAGCAAGGACCGAGGCACAGGTTCATGCCAGGCTAATGCTAGGGCTTGAGTTCGGGTCGGGCCGCAAGGCGGTCCGTTCAATCATGAGACTTCACAAGCATTCAAGTGTCCTAAATTAATTCCACCTTCACTCCATGTCTAAAAGGTAAGGCCCTATCCCATTCAAGAATATTTTTGTGATATGTTTTTTTGCTATTAATTATCATCGATCGGTTACGTTGAAATTTCAGCAGCATTTCCCCATATGTTCTCCTAAATGTGTGGCATATATGCCACACTAGGAGAACGTATGAGCAAATACAAACCGCAATCTCAACCAACGATGATTAATAGCAGACTAACATATCGCAAAAAATATTCTCAAACTGTCCACCAGGACAATTTGAGAATTTGCAAGACTAAGTCTTACAAATTCTCAAACGGGTCTAAAGATTATAGTGCTGTGATTAATAATATGGAAATCCGAAGACAATCGAACTTATGCTTGTTATTCATAAATTCTTATCAATTATGCATATATAGGAATAGTGTTCTATATATATAGTCACTGACTTCTTAAGATTATTATGTCGAATATAAATGTTTGTGAAGACAAATTTAAATCATTGAAACTACTAATTTATTGCTGAAAATTAAATAAAACTACAACAAGACTTTTATTCTAGCATTACATAATTTAATGCATCATTCAATTTGAAGCAGAATGTAAATAATCAAGACATAACAATTGTAAATAACTACAAATGCACAAATATTATTTCATAAACAGTTATAAAGAAATGAAAAGCTATGACTGCTATTTTGAAATTAGCTAATCTAAAGAGTTAGGGTTAATGAGCTAAATTAGTTGACCTAAATAGCTAAGCTAATTCAGCTCAACCTATCTAAAGAGTTTTGATTGATGATCTAAAGAGCTAAGGTTGATGGTCTAAAATCAGCTTACTTGAAAAGTTAAAACTGATAAGCTAAATTAATTGACCTAAATAGCTACGATTTATGAGTTAAATCAGTTGATTTAAAGAGTCATGATTGATAAGCTAAATCAGTATATCTAAAGAGCTACGACTAATGACATAAATTAATTAATTTATTAGAGTGATCATTCTCCATATATATATATAGTAATACTATTGTGTGACCATTTGAATTAGTCCTATCGAAGCAAGTATCACTTAGTATCAGTATTGTGTGACATAAATTAACAGGGTCGAGAAAACCACCCCTGTTAATTTTTTTTATTGGTGGCCTGGCCACGGCCGTGGCCATCGCCGGAGAAGAAGAAGGGGGGGTGTGGTGGGGAAAACCCCCCTGTTAATTTTTTTTTTGGTGGCCAGGCCACGGCCGGCCACGGCAGCGGCCATGGCCGGAGAAGACCAAGGGGGGGTGGGGAAAACCCCCCCTGTTAAATTTTTTTTGGTGGCCTAGCCACTGTGGCCAGGCCACGGCCGGCCACGGCAGTGGCCGTGGCCAGAGAAGATGGCCACGGCCGTGGCCGTGGCCGGAGAAGACGAAGGGGGGGTGGGGAAAACCCCCCCTGTTAAATTTTTTTTTTGGTGGCTTCGCCACCGTGGCCAGGCCACGGTCGGCCACGGCAGCGGCCTTGGCCGTAGCCGGAACCTTGTTTTTTGTTTTTAAAAAAAATGAGGAGGAGGGGGGGCTTACCTCGATCGAGAGGGGACGCCGCCGGAGTGGGGGGAGCTGCCGCCAGGAAAGAGGACAGGGGGAGCCAGAGGAGCGGACGGCGGCGATTAGGGTAAGAAAAGGAAGAAGAAGAGAAGCGGAGGGGCCGGCGCGACAGAGGTTATATAGTAGTGATTCGCTAATCACTCGCTATTTTTTTAAAAAATTTATTATGGATTAGCGACACAAGAATGCGTCGCTAATCCATCGCTAATTTACCTTTTTTATTATTTTATGCAAAACTTAGCGACGCAACAAATTGCATGCTAATGCGTCGCTAATTTGGCGCCAATGTCCGGCGAAAAAATTATTTTATTTTCTGGAAAATGCATCGCTAATGCGTTGCAATATTTTTATTTGATAATTATACTTGAAGAAAAATATATTTTTTAAAAATAATTGCGACGTATATATTGCTTCACAATGTTTTTTTAAATTTTTTTTACATTTATTTTTCTAAAAAAACATTGCAACGCAATATATGCGTCGCAATATTAAAACTAGTTTTCTCTAGGAAATTATTTTTATTTTCTAGGAAATTACGTCGCAATATTTTTTTAATAATTATAACTGATAAAAATTATATTTTTGAAAATAATTGCAACGCATATATTGCATCGCAATGTTTTAAAAAACATTGCGATGCAATATATGCATCGCAATATTAAAACTGGTTTTCTCTGGGAAAATTATTTTTATTTTCTAGGAAATTACGTCGCTAATGCGTCGCAATATTTTTTTAATAATTATAACTGATAAAAATAATATTTTTTGAAAATAATTGTGATGCAAATATATGCGTCGCAATGATTTTTTTTTAATTTTTTTGTCACATTTATTTTTTCTAAAAAACATTGCGACGTAATATATGCGTTGCAATATTAAAACTTATTTTTTCTGAGAAAATTATTCTCTATTCTCTAGGAAATTGCATCGCTAATGCGTCGCAATATTTTTTTAATAATTATAACAGATAAAAATTATATTTTTTTTTAATAATTATAACTGATAAAATTATATTTTTTAAAAATAATTACGATCGATCCAAGACCTGATCCCGATCGGCCACGACCAATTTCGGACCGCGGCGATCGGTCCGATCACCGACAATCCGACGGTTTCGATCGATCCAAGCCCTGATCCCGATCGGCCACGGCCGATCTCGAACCGCGGCAATCGGTCCGATCGCCGATGATCCAACAGTTGTGATCGATCCAAGCCCTGATCCCGATCGGCCACGATCGATATCAGACCACGACGATCGGTCCGATCGCCGACGATCCGATGGATGTGATCGATCCAAACCCTGGTCCCGATCGGTCACGACCGATCTCAGACCGCGACGATCGGTCCGATCGCCGACGATCCGATGGTTGCGATCGATCCAAGCCCTGATCCCGATCGGCCACGACCGATCTTGAACCGCAGCGATCATTCCGATCGCCAACGATTCGATGATTGTGATCGATCCATGCCCTGATCCCGATCAGCCACGACGGATCTTAGACCACGGCGATCGGTCGAATCGCCGACGATCCGACGGTTGCGATCGATCCAAGCCCTAATCCTGATCGGCCACGACCGATCTCGGACTGCGGCGATCGGTCCGATCGCCGACGATCTGACGGTTGCGATCGATCCAAGCCCTGATCCCGATCGGCCACGACCGATCTTGGACCGCGGTGATCGGTCCGATCGCCGATGATCCGACGGTTGCGATCGATCCAAGCCCTGACCCCGAACGGCCACGACCGATCTTGGACCGCGGTGATTTGTCCGATCGCCGACGATCTGATGGTTCCGATCATCCAAGCCTAATCCCGATCGGCCACGGCCGATCTCGGACCGCGGCGATCGGTCCGATCGCCGACGATCCGACGGTTGCGATCGATCCAAGCCCTGATCCCGATCGGGCATGACCGATCTCGGACCGCAGTGATAGGTCCGATCGCCGACGATCCAACAGTTGTGATCGATCCAAGCCCTGATCTCGATCGGCCATGACCGATCTCGGACCGCGGCGATTGGTCCGATCTCCGACGATCCAACGGTTGCGATCGATCCAAGCCCTAATCCCGATCGGCCGCGACCGATATCGGACCGCGGCGATCGTTCCGATCGCCGACGATCCGACGATTGCGATCGATCCAAGCCTTGATCCCGATCAGCCACGACCGATCTCGGACCACGGCGATCGGTCCGATCGCAGACGATCCGATGATTGCGATCGATCCAAGCCCTGATCCCGATCTGCCACGACCGATCTCGGACCGCGGCGATCAGTCCAATCACCGACGATCCGACGGTTGCGATCGATCCAAGCCCTAATCCCGATCGGCCACGACCGATCTCGGACCATAGTAATCGGTCCGATCACCGACAATCCGACGGTTGCGTTTGATCCAAGCCTTGATCCCGATCGGCCACTACCGATCTCAGACCGTGGCGATCGGTCCGATCACGGACGATCCAACAGTTGTGATCGATCCAAGCCCCGATCCCGATCGGCCACGACCGATCTTGGACCGCGGCGATCGGTCCGATCGCCGACGAATCGAAGGTTCCGATCGATCCAAGCCCTGATCCCGATCGGCCACGGTCGATCTCGGACCGCGGCGATCGGTTCGATTGCCGACTGATACGGCTGTCCGTTTCCCAGGGATAGTATTATCTTCTGCGCGGTTTTCGAAAGCAATGATGTGACCACAAAACCCAAGTCCAGCGCCGACCTCCAGTGCCGGCTTCCAGCGTCGGCCTCCAACATCGGCCTCTAGCGTCGGCCTCCAGTACCGGCTTCCAGCGTCGGTCTCTAGCGTCGGCCTCCAGTGTCGGCCTCCAGCGCCGGCCTCCAACAACAGCGCCAAAGACCGACACCCGGCATCGGCATCAAAGTTACACAATACCAAAGACAGGCGACCAGCAAGACCGGCATCCAGCGTCGGTCTCCAGCTTCGGTCTCCAAAGACCGGCACCCAGTGCCGGCCTCCAGTGCCAGCCTCCAGTGTCGGCCTCCAGCGTCGGCCTCCAGTGTCGGTCTCTAGCATCGGCCGCCAGCACCGCTTCCAGCGTCGACCTCCAGTGCCGTCCTCCAGTGTCGGTCCTCAGCTCCGACTTCCTATGCTGGAACTTTGACTCCGGCCTCTTGCATTGGCCCAGGCCTCCAGCGTCGGTCCCTAGCGTCGGCCCGCAGTATCTCCCATACACATTTCATACAGTCGACCCCGGAATCTAAGCACCTCGCTCACCAAAATCATGGGCAAGTGTTAGCCTGGCAGGCAGTTACCGCTATAAGCGGCCCTTATCCAGCAACAGTCCAACGACTTGCCGTTCAAGGAAACATCACAACAGGACGGATTCGACGGTTCCAACAGACCGAGGTAAACGGGATCCCCAACAGGTATAAAAAAGAGGACCCGTGCTCCATGCAAGGGGACTCTCTCTGAAAAACTTCCTCGAGAATAATTCTACTAAAATCACATCCCTGTTCGATGACTCACTAACTTGGGCGTCGGAGGGTCCCCGCCGGAACCACCGGTCCGGGACTTTTTGCAGGCTCCAGGAGGAAGACGGCGGCCTTTCTGCACACCCGTGATCTAAGCCTGCCCGACATTCATCATATGTGATTCGGCCGCAACAGATTGGCGCGCCAGGAAGGGGGGTGTAGACCAGGTCGAAGATTCTCCCTGGAACCCCTCCAGTTTTGCGAAGGAAGCGATGGTGACCACGCGAGCACAAGAGGCTTCCTCCAGCCAGGCAGCCGGGCACATCCCGCGAGTTGAGCATTCGGAGGCTAATCCCCATGCTCTACCCCTCGCACGACAAGCCAACCCGACCGGCTTGATGTTCTAGCCCATCAGGTCCAGGATCTGACGACGATGGTCCGGGGGCTGCAGGAACGTTATGTGGCTGCTGTAACTCAACCCCCTGTGATGGGCGAAGGGGTGCGAGGAACAGTTCAGTCTCACCAAGGAGGGACCCCGCCTGAGGTCTCTCACCGCTCACCCCCGAACCTCATCACCCAGGGACCTCGAAGCGAGGACGGTCTCCCTCCCGTCGCTCCGGTCGTCCCACCGCCGACCGAGGAAAAGGAGTCCAAGCGGGCACATTCTTTGCGCCGGCGATCTTCTTCTTCCGACTCATCCCAAGGGACCTCGAAGCGACGACAGTCTCTCTCCCGTCGCTCCGGTCGATCGAAAGAAAAGCAGTCCAAGCGAGCACATTCTTTGCGCCGGCGATCTTCTTCTTCCGACTCATCCCAAGGTAACACTCCCCAGAAAACTACCCGTCGGGCCGAACAAAGGCTTGACGAGTACCATCGGCGGTTGGACGAACTCAGCCGTCGGATCACCGATCCCTACGCAACGGAGTATGAGCGTCGCCCCCTACTTTCTCGCCATATCATGGAGGAACCGGTTCCCCCCCGGTTCGTCTCCCTCAATTGGATCCATATGATGGAACGACGGACCCCCTGGACCATCTGGAAAGCTACAAAGTCCTCATGCAGGTCCAGGGAGCGACGGATTCCTTGCTATGCGTCGCCTTCCCGGCCACGCTCCGTAAGGCGGCGCGCGTGGTACTCCCGACTGCCCCCACGCAGCATCAACTCGTTTCGGCAACTTGAGCGATCCTTCCTGGCTCATTTTGATGCCTGTCGAAAGATCCCACGAGTTGCGGATAGCCTTTTTGCTGTCCAGCAGAGGAGTGGCGAGACCTTAAAGGATTTCGTCGCTCGATTTAAGGAAGCAGCGTTGGAAGTATACAACCTGGAGGACTCCGTCGCCACCTTGGCCCTGAAGAGAGGACTTCGCCCGTCCAGATTCGCTTACTCCCTGGATAAGAAGCCTCCGCGCTCCTACGCCGAGCTTCTGAGCCGAGCACAGAAATACATCCGCGCTGACGAAGCAGATTCTTCCAGGAGAGAAGTTGACAAGAACCCCGGTAATAAACCACCGCCTTCTGACCGCGCTGGTGCACAACCTGGAAGCCCGAGCCTCCACGACGCTCAGATCGCCGGCCACAGGCGCTGGTTCCTAAAGAGCAGTTCACTCCTCTCATGGCTCCCATCTCTCACATCCTGCTGGAGATTGAGGAAGAACCATATTTCAAGCGTCCGGCTCCCTTGAAGTCCGGGGCCCCGCAACAAGGAGTTTTACTGCCGGTACCACGGAACTACGGCCACGACACCGAAGACTGCCGCCATCTAAAAAAGGCCATCGAGGAGCTGGTTCAGCAAGGCCACCTGGGCAAGTTTGTTCGAAGGGGCAATCTCCCCGCGACGGGCCCCCGGTGCCCCCAGTCGCCCGGCTGGCGTGGATAATACCCCAACTGAAAAGACCATAGCTATGATCTCTTGGGGAGCGGATGGTGGTTCGAAGAGACCACGAGAGGGAATAGACTCTGTAATACCTTTCTTCGGAAAGGATCTAGATGGGGTAGTTAATAAACATGACGACAGCGTCGTGGTGTCCATGACTATAGCTAAACACCCTGTAAAAAGAATTCTAATTGATAGTGGGAGCTCTGTGGATGTCTTGAGTTATGAGGCTTTTGTTCGGATGAACTTATCAAGGTCTTTACTCCGACCCGTTGCCACACCGCTAATGGGCTTCACGGGAGACTCAGTGAGCGTCGAAGGCGAAATTGCTCTCCCGGTCACGGCTGGAACTCCTCCATGTCAGAGCACCGTGGTCATAAACTTCTTGGTGGTCCGGGTCCCGCTGGCTTATAACGCCATCTTGGGAAGACCGGGGCTGAATCTGCTGGATGCCGTGATCTCCACTAAGAGATTATTGGTAAGGTTTCCCACCAATGAAGGGATCGGAGAAATGAAGGGGGAGCAAAGCCCACTTCCGCCTTGCTACCATCTGTCGCCCAGCCCGCTGAACGCAGAGTCAGCGACAGCCTCTGAGTCACTCGATCCTAGGGAGTTGGGAAGAAGGGGAGAGCCGGCAGAGCACCTTCTAACCCTCCCCTTGGGTGATGACCCAGCAAGGACTGTTCAGCTGGGGGCATCGCTCCCGGAGGAAGTACGTCATCAACTTCTTACTTTCCTGCGGGCCAACACGGACGTTTCGCATGGTCATCCTCAGACATGCCGGGCGTCCCTGAAGAAGTAATCACCCACCACTTAACCTCAAGCCAGGGTGTCGGCCGGTCCGACAGAAAAAGAGAAACTTTGCTCCGGACAGGCAGAAAGCTATCGACGAGGAGATCCGCAAGTTAATGGCTGCAGGCCATATTCGGGAGGTCCACTACCCCGAATGGTTGGCTAATGTGGTTCTGGTCCGCAAGGCCAACGGAAGTTGGAGAATGTGCGTAGACTTCACCGACCTCAACAAGGCATGCCCCAAAGACAGCTTTCCCCTGCCTCGAATCGATCAACTGGTGGACGCTACATCCGGCCATGAGGTTCTTAGCTTCATGGATGCTTTCTCTGGATACAACCAGATCCGGATGAACCGGCGGATGAAGAAGCTACCTCCTTCATAACCGAAAAGGGGCTGTATTGCTACAAGGTAATGCCTTTCGGGTTAAAGAATGCGGGAGCTACTTACCAGAGGTTGATGAACAAGGTCTTTGAAGGTCAGATAGGGCGTAACATGGAAGTGTACGTGGATGACATGCTAACAAAAAGCGTTCATGCCGGTGACCACATTGCGGACCTAGCAGAAACTTTTGACAGCCTTCGTCGGTACCAGATGAAGCTGAACCCTCGCAAATGTGCATTTGGGGTGACCGCTGGGAAGTTTTTGGGTTTCATGGTGACCCGGAGGGGGATCGAAGCAAACCCAGACAAAGTCCAAGCCATCTTGGACATGAGGCCTCCTGCCAATAAGAAGGAAGTACAACGCTTGACAGGAAGAGTAGCCGCCCTAAGCCGCTTCCTATCCA
The DNA here is from genome assembly GCA_900491605.1 of Calamus simplicifolius. Taxonomy (NCBI): domain Eukaryota; kingdom Viridiplantae; phylum Streptophyta; class Magnoliopsida; order Arecales; family Arecaceae; genus Calamus; species Calamus simplicifolius. Next base: position 117,342 of record UESW01002557.1, on the reverse strand, counting down.
AGTCTGCTGAAAGGTGTCTGCCTTTCTTCAAGGCGCTTCGCCGAATCAACGAGTTCGAATGGACCAAAGAATGCCAGGAGGCGTTCGAAGGGTTAAAGAATTCTTATCTACCCCGCCACTGCTAGCCAAGCCGACGGGTGGAGAAGAGCTCCTTCTATACCTTGCGGCCTCTCCTGAGGCTGTTAGCTCCGTGCTAGTCCGTATGGACACTAATGGCACACAAAGGCCAGTATACTATACGAGTAAGGTACTTCATGATGAGACCCGATACTCAAACATGGAAAAAATCGTCTTCTCATTGATCGTGTCTGCCCAGCGACTGCGGCCATATTTCCAAGCCCACCCGATCGCGGTGATCACAGACCAGCCTCTGAAGGCGGTTCTGGCTCGTCCAGATACTTCCGGCCGGCTGGCAAGGTGGGCCCTCAAGCTGGGGGAGTTCGATATATCTTTCCGCCCCCGGTCGGCCATGAAGTCCCAAGTCCTGGCAGATTTTTTGGTTGAATGTACTTGGGGGATTGAGCCACCTGAAGAACCTCCTGCGGACATTCAACCCCTCGGAACCAGCGAAGATGAGTGGGTCCTCATGTGGATGGGGCATCTAACTCTCAAGGGAGCGGAGCAGGCCTCATCTTGGCCAACTCGGATGGGGTTGTGACCGAATGTGCACTTCGCTTCCTCTTTCCAGCTACTAACAATCAGGCGGAATATGAAGCTTTGTTATCCGGTGTAAGGTTGGCTCGAGAGCTTGGGGTGAAACGCCTTAGGGCATTCACCGACTCCCAACTGGTTGCCGGCCAGATTACAAAGGAATACGAGGCAAGGGATCCCATCATGGCCCGCTACTTAGAAATGGTGCACTCAATTTTCCCTTTCACATTTCAGCGTCAGCTACATTCCTCGACAGGAGAATGCTAGAGCCGACGCCTTATCCCGTCTTGCTGCCTCATCTGATGGGATGTTGGGAAAGGCTTACGTGGAGCACCTAGAAGCCCCGAGTATTGAAGTACCAAGAGAAACTGGCACCGGTGGAGCAGGAGCCCTCCTGGATGGACGCCTATGTCAATACTTTACTGAAGGCACCCTTCCAGAAGACCCTGCCGAAGCTAGGAAACTGAAAAGACGGGCCCCAAAGTTTTTCCTTATGGAGGGAAAGCTCTATCGAAGGTCGTTCTCATACCCTATTCTCAGGTGTGTCGGTCCTACCGACGCCATATATTGCGAGAGATACACGAAGGGATATGCGGAAACCACCTGGGGGGCAGGGCTCTTGCATATAAAGCTTTACGTCAAGGGTATTACTGGCTGACAATGAAGGAGGATGCCTCCGAGCTCGTTAAAAGATGTGACAGCTGCCAGCGTCATGCCAACATTCAACATCAACCGGCGTCTCGCTGACCCCTCTAGCTGCACCATGGCCCTTCGCACAGTGGGGCATGGACATCTGGGACCATTCCCTCCTGCCTCCGGACAACGCAAGTTCCTAGTGGTGGCCGTCGATCATTTTACTAAGTGGATCGAGGCGGAAGCTCTTGCTAAGATCACGGAAGCCAAAGTAAGGAATTTCTTCTGGAAATCCGTGTGTGCCGGTTCGGGCTACCGCACACCCTCGTTACAGACAATGGCCGACAGTTTGATAATGCGCCTTCCGAGAATTCTGCGATGGCCTGGGCATCCACCATCGATTCACCTCAGTAGGGCATCCCCAAACCAACGGCGCTGCAGAGTGACTAATCGCATCATCCTCCAAGGACTCAGGGCTCGGCTAGATAGCTGCAAAGGGCGCTGGGTGGAAGAACTTTCCAGTGTGCTGTGGGCCTACCACACGACGCCGCGAGCACCTACAGGGGAAACCCCTTTCAGCTTGGTCTTTGGGACCGAGGCGGTCATCCCCGTGGAAATAGGAGCTCCTAGTCCCCGGACGGAATTATACCATGAAGAAAGCAACTCAAACCAGCTGAGGGCTGATCTGGATTTGGTGGAAGAATTGCGAGATCAAGCGCAGCTTCGCATGGCAGCATTCCGTCAGCGAGTGGCCAAGCACTACAACTCTCGGGTGCGACCCAAGACATTCCGGCCAGGAGACCTTGTCCTACGAAGAGCTGAAGTATCAAAGCCGACGGAAGGGGGCAAGCTAGCACCAAAATGGGAAGGACCATACCGTGTCAAGGAGGTGCTCCACCATGGGCGTATAAAGTCGAAGAGCTAGACGGGAAACCGCTCCCTCGAACTTGGAATGCCGACAACTTACGCCGGTACTATCAATAGAACCCTATCGTATTAATTTGAATCTGTTTGATGAATAAATAAACATGTTCTTTTCGAATGAGTATGTTTAACAAAAGACCAACTACGCGTTGGCACCTAAGACCGGCGTCCAGCATCGGCAATAAAAGACCGGCGTCCAACGTCGGCAACAAAAGACCGGACCTAAGACCGGCGTCCAGCGTCGGCAATAAAAGACCGGCGTCCAACGTCGGCAGACCAACTCGTGTTGGCACCTAAGACCGGCGTCCAGCGTCGGCAGACCGGCGCCCAGCGTCGGCAACAAAAGACCAACTACGCGTTGGCACCTAAGACCGGCGTCCAGCGTCGGCAATAAAAGACCGGCGTCCAACGTCGGCAACAAAAGACCAACTACGTGTTGGCACCTAAGACCGGCGTCCAGCGTCGGCAACAAAAGACCGGCATCCGTCGGCAGACCAACTCGTGTTGGCACCTAAGACCGGCGTCCAGCGTCGGCAATAAAAGACCAAAGACCAACTACGTGTTGGCACCTAAGACCGGCGTCCAGCGTCGGCAGACCGGCGCCCAGCGTCGGCAATAAAAGACCGGGCACCTAAGACCGGCGTCCGTCGGCAGACCGGCAAAGACCAACTACGTGTTGGCACCTAAGACCGGCGTCCAGCGTCGGCAATAAAAGACCTCGGCAACAAAAGACCAACTACGTGTTGGCACCTAAGACCGGCGTCCAGCGTCGGCAACCAAAGACCGGCGTCCAGCGTCGGCAACAAAAGACCGTCGGCGACCAACTCCGTTGGCACCTAAGACCGGCGCCCAGCGTCGGCAACAAAAGACCAACTACGTGTTGGCACCTAAGACGGCGGCGTCGGCAACAAAAGACCGTCGGCAACAAAAGACGGGCACCTAAGACCGGCGTCCAGGTCCAGCGTTAACGAAAGACCAACTCCGCGTTGGCACCTAAGACCGAGCGTCGGCGACCAACTCCGCGTTGGCACCTAAGACCGGCAAGCATCCCAACTACGCGGCACCTAAGACCGGCGTCCAGCGTCGGCAATAAAAGACCAAACGTCTACGCACCTAAGACCAGCGTCGGCAAGACCAAAGACCAACTACCACCTAAGACCGGCGTCCAGCGTCGGCAAGACCAACTACGCGTTGGCACCTTCCAGCGTCGGCACCAACGTCGTACGTGTTGGCACCTAAGACCGGCGTCCAGTCGTACGCACCTAAGAAGCGTCGGCAAGACCAATCTACCACCTAAGACTCCAGCGTCGGCATCGGCAATAAAAGACCAACTACGCGTTGGCACCTAAGACCGGCGTCCAGCGTCACCAACAACGACCAACTACGTGTTGGCACCTAAGACCGGCGTCCAGCGTCGGCAATAAAAGACCAAAAGACCAACTACGTGTTGGCACCTAAGTCCAGCGTCGGCAACCAAAGACCGGCGTCCAGCGTCGGCAACAAAAGACCAACAAAGACCAACTCTGCGTTGGCACCTAAGACCGGCGCCCAGCGTCGGCAATAAAAGACCAACTCGTGTTGGCACCTAAGACCGGCGTCCAGCGTCGGCAACAAAAGACCGTCGGCAACAAAAGACCAACTAACCTAAGACCGGCGTTCGGCACCAAAGACCGGCGTCCAGCATTCGGCAAAAAGACCAACTCCGCGTTGGCACCTAAGACGGCGCCCATCGGCCATAAAGACTAACTCCGCGTTGGCACCTAAGACCGGCACTTAGCATCGGTAGTAAAGACCAACTGCACGTTGACACTAAGGACCAGCGCCCTGCGTTGGCAATAGCAACTGACCGCGGTACCACCGGATATTGGCCTTAAGTTGACAGCGTCACGGCTCGCGGTCCTATTTAGCGTAACCTACTGTACATAATCCTATCAATTGGCGGTTCACAGCAGTTCGAACAAATGAAGTTAATCATATCAAAGGGGTGAAAGAGATTGAAAAGATTCATTGATGATAAAGGTTACAAAATTGCCGACTCAGGTCAGGCACAACTGATACAAGGAGAAAAATCAAAAGCTGTTAATGACCATCCGAGCCGGGGCGTCATCCTCAGGGACATCGTCGGGCTTCAGCCCCTCGATATCCTCCAGGTCGTAAAGCTCCTGGATTTTATCTTTACAATCTTGGAAGCCGGCGTCATAAGCTAGCGCCGCTGACTCGGCTACCTCATTATCGAAGGCTTCGGATTTCTTATAATCTTCTACGGCATCGGCCCCCTTCTTTTCAGCCTCGATGGCCCTCCTCTGGGCCTCCGCCACTGTCGCCTCCAGATCCGCAAGATGGCTTTCCTTGGCCGCATTTGTCTCAGCGGAGGCAGAACTCAGTTGAGTCTTTAAAACACATACCTCCAGTTCTGCCGCCCCCAGCTTCTCCTCGGCCGCTCTTTGTTTTTCCTCTGCCACCTGAGCATTGTCCAGCTCATTGGCGGCGCGGCGCTGAGCAACCTCCAGCGCATATTCAGCCTTTTCGGCTCTAAGCCGAGTAGCCTCGATCTCACCCTTCAGGTGGCCCGAGTATCCTCTAGAGCCATTGCCGCCTTCTCTGCTTTGACTTGAAGGGAGACCATCTCCTCCCGCGCTTGTTCAATGGCGGTGTCGCTCAGAGTCCAGAGGTTTTTAAGGGCGACGAGAATTCAAGGCCTGAAAAAAAATATCCAGATATAAAGAAAGAAAGGGAGGGGAAGGAAAAGGACAATAAGGGCACAAAAACTCACCCAGAGATGCGCCACCGAGGCTTCACGAAAAAAGGTAACACACCCTTGACCTCGGAGGTATTCTTGCACCTCATCCACCGAGGCTTCCTCTATGATCCGTGTAGCCCAGCGGCTATGGTTTGCCAGCAGCGACTGGAAGGAAGGATCGATGCCCCTCTCTTCCCTGGAAGTCGGCCCTACAGAGGCTGATTCGCCTCTGAGCCTGCCACCTCCGGCTCTTTCGCTGGCTGAGGCGCTTCGGCTGTCGCCCCCGCAGGGGCAGGGCAGCGACTGGAGTCGCACTATTGCTGCCGAAGTTTTGTCCATCTCTTTGAACGCGGGAGACGGCGTCCCCCCCTCGGGAGATAAGTCGAGCAAGATAATCGGAGGAGCCGCTGCTGGAGATTCTCCCTCCGGCGGATTCCGTTCCACCTCACCGGCCTCGGCCTTCGCCGCGTCTGCCGTGACGGGTTTGTCGGCTTGGATTTGAGCCGCCTCGCCTACGCACAAGGATTCCACTGTTTTGGCTTCCGGGCCTCGGCCTCCTCAGCGTCGGCCCTTTTGGGGCCGCCCTTCTTCAAGACCTTGGCACGGAGGGGCTTCACGACTTTAGCCCCTCCGGTGTCGACCTCCCCAGCGTCGGTCTCCCTAGCGCCAACCCTCCCAGTGTCGGCCCTCCGGGAACTTTAGCGGCGGCCCTTCCTTCGGCAGGAGGCGCAGTCCCGGCCGCCTTCCTCTTCTTGGCGGCCACCTGTTTAAGCTTATGCAGCGTCGGCGCCATCCCTACACAATCAAAGGATAGTTAAAAAAAAAAAAAAAAAAAAGAAGAAGAGGGAAAGGCAGAGGAGAAGAGAGGCGAGTAGTCTAATGCTCACCCCTCGCGGGAATTAGACCGGCACGGTGAAGATTCTCCTCGGCTAGAAGCTTATTACACCGAGGAATATCGGCAGTCAGGAGCTGCCCAAACGCCATCCGGTCTCGTGGAAGGATGGAGGGTCCCTGTTGGCGTCGATGTTGGGTATCCCCCAGCTTCCACGAACCCCGCTGATGTCCGCAAAGAAAAACTTGTCCTTCCACCCTTTAACGGAGGAAGGAAGGCACAGTTTAAGAATCCTATTGGACCTAGGGGTGAAGGACCACCACCCCGACTGTTTGCGAAGGGTATAGAAGCTGCGGAATAGGGAAATACTAGCCTCAATACCCTGCAGGTGGCAGAGTACTAAAAAACCAACAATGGTTCGGATGGAGTTGGGAACTAGTTGGGAAGGGGTCAAGGAGTACGGTCTAAAAGATTAAGAATGAAAGGATGGATCGGTAACCGGAGCCCGGCCTTAAAAAAGGCTCCGTACAAGCAACCCTCCCGGAACGGGAAGAGGTTACCCTGTCGTTAGGGTGGGGAAGAACAGGTGAAGGTCGGAGGGAAGCCATACCTGGCCCTTAAGTTTGCTATGTCTTGAGCAGACATGGAGGACGCAGTCCCTTCGGGGGACTCCTTGGCAACCCTAGAAGGACCGCAACCGCCGACCGGTTCCGGACGGAAGTCCGTCCGCCGGCCGGACGAATCCCGGTTAGGGGACGATTGACTGGTCGTGGCTCCGGTGAGTGGTTAGAAGAAGGGTGGACCATTGGCTGGACAGGGAATCGAAAGTCTGGGAAGGATGGGGAACCCCCCCAAGAACCGGAAATGGAGCAAGAAGGAGAAGAAGCCATGGGAACTAACCTGAAAAGAAAAACTTGAGCCAAGAACAGAGCACGGAGAGAATGGACGAGAGACAGAAACGCTGGCGGACTCAAAAGGGGGCAATGGCGGAAGAAGTGGGGAAGATAGGAAGATAAGGGCTATTTGTCCTCATGTACGCCATCTCGAAACACCCCACAATCGTCCGATCTGACCACGCGTCCATCTTCAGTTGGGAGGCGCTTCGACGACCTGCCAATGCGATAAGCTCGAAAAGACCACCAATGAAAAGGGGGGAGTTAACCTTATCGCAATGATATCCGTTCGCCTTTTCGTAGCACTGCCCGAGGAAATCCTCCCTAATCCCAACAAAGGCGAAATAATGGTACGAAACCGGCCACCTAGAGGATATTCACACCCCTTTCGCGGGTAAGTAAACGCTCACCCATCTCAGGGGCGGGGGGGCATCTGATACGGCTGGCCGTTTCCCCGGGGTAGTATTATCTTCTGCGCGTTTTCGAAAGCAATGATGTGACAAAAACCCAAGTCCAGCACCGACCTCTAGTGCCAGCTTCCAGCGTCGGCCTCCAGCGTCGGCCTCTAGCGTCGGCCTCCAGTACCGGCTTCCAGCGTCAGTCTCTAGCGTCGGCCTCCAGTGTCGGCCTCCAGCGCCGGCCTCCAACAACAGCGCCAAAGACCGACACCCTGTTGGCATCAAAGTTACACAATACCAAAGATAGACGACCAGCAAGACTCCAGCGTCGGTCTCCAGCTTCGGTCTCCAAAGACCGGCACCCAGTGTCGGCCTCCAGTGCCAGCCTCCAGTGTCGCCTCCAGCGTCGGCCTCCAGCGTCGGTCTCTAGCGTCGGCCGCTAGCGCCGCTTCCAGTGTCGGCCTCCAGTGCCGTCCTCCAGTGTCGGTCCTCAGCTCCGACTTCCTATGCTGGAACTTTGACTCCGGCCTCTTGCATTGGCCCAGGCCTCCAGCGTCGGTCCCTAGCGTCGGCCCGCAGTATCTCCCATACACATTTCATACAGTCGACCCCGGAATCTAAGCACCTCGCTCACCAAAATCACGGGCAAGTGTTAGCCTGGCAGGCAGTTACCGCTATAAGCGGCCCTTATCCAGCAACAGTCCAACGACTTGCCGTTCAAGGAAACATCACAACAGGACGGATTCGACGGTTCCAACAGACCGAGGTAAACGGGATCCCCAACAGGTATAAAAAGAGGACCCGTGCTCCATGCAAGGGGGACTCTCTCTGAAAAACTTCCTCTAGAATAATTCTACAAAATCATATCCCTGTTCGACGACTCACTAACTTGGGCGTCGGAGGGTCCCCGCCGGAACCACCGGTCCGGACTTTTTGCAGGCTCCAGGAGGAAGACGGCGGCCTTTCTGCACACCCGGTGATCTAAGCCTGCCCGACGTTCATCATATGTGATTCGGCCGCAACAATTTTCAACACAAGTAAAACAAGTTTCTTCTCCCCCTTAATAGAATAACTAGTTTAAAATATGCTGAGATTCAGTGCTTACATTCTTAAACATATTGAGATATAATTTTACTCATGTATGCTTACATTCTTCTCACCCTTTTTGTCATCAATCAAAAAGGAGATGAAGATATATGCACTTGATTGCTATATGCCTCCCCCTTAATATTTCAAAATTGGCCTTTATATAATAAAAGTTTCATGCAAATAATGAAGAAAATTGATGCACAGTCGAAGCATTTTACAAATTACCATGCTAAAGTTTAATGTAACTATGAAAACACATAGACATTCCATAGAAATCATAACATTTCATAAAGTTTCACAACATTCCAAATATGCATTTCATAAGTTAACATAGAGTTTCTTACATAGGTGACTTACAAACAAGATATTACAACAAAATACATCACTAGAGGAAGATAAATACAAAATAAGCAGTTTACACAAAATACAAAATAAATAACCTATTCCTCATCAGAGGAAGATACAACAAAACGATGGAAGAGGATCCAGCTCCATGACCTCGTGCTGATGGCCTGTAAGACACATGAGGTGGCCTGGTATGAAGTGAGGATAAGAGTAACTGGATGGCTAGAAAGACTGGGGAGGTGGCTGAAAGGGTTGAGTAATCACTAAACCTAGAGACCAGATGATGAAGTAAACTAATAGAACACTTTAGTCTCTCGGACCTCTCACTATTGGATATGATCTGAGCTCGCATTTGTCTTTTTTCCTCTAATATCCAGGCGAGCTTCTTAGAATCATGGCTACGTCCCTCCTGCCTTCTCATCTCATATTGCATCATCCTACCATTGAGAGTGGCCAAGGAGTGCTCAACTCGCACCAAATGCATCATCACTTGAAAAAGTATCCCATGTACTCTGAAAATGTGGGGGATCATCATGAAGTCTCTAGAAGACGATCCACTCTCCTCAAAACTCTGGCTGGACAGTATAGAAGCTACTTCCCTAGCAAGAAACAACAACTGCTCTACCGCTACCTTTAGTCCACTACCACCAGTCTTAGTGAGTCCAAACGGTGGAGAGAATGACTATATACACATCCGTGTGGTGAAGTTTAATGGTCTTCTCGCCCTTAAGCCTAATATCAAAGTGCCTGAATACATGGGTGAGTAGCATACCATAGGGCAGGACTACCTTGGTTTTACTAACTGCTTCCTTCATCATAGGCAACATCATTTCAGGGAAGTCTAGAGGGGTCCCAGTGACTATATGGTACATTATACTTGGGTGGAAGCTACCAGTGCGGAAAACAAAAATCCTTGATATTATGTGATGGAGTAGCCTCATCTCAACATTCAATTGATTTGCTTCCATACGGTCTAATCCTTTTCCATCATCCACATCAAGCACTGTCTCGATTCTTTGGGCTCTAGTTTCTGAAAAATCCATAAGTATACACTATCAATAGGCACTCTCAGTATAGTTTCCAAGGTTGCACGATCTAAATGCATTCTTATTCCTTTCACCAGTGAGAAAGCAGAGACAGAATCTATACTCATATTCTGATAGAATTCTCTAACAAGCTTAGGATAGATGGCTAGCTCAGTTTTACACATATAGGACCATCCTTGGAGTTCTATTTGTCTGCTAATGTCAAAACTCTCTTTGGCTAGAAAGTCAAAGTCAACTAACCTCCCATTTGAGATGGCTCTATTGGCCATGGACTGTGATCTAGAAGCTCGGGAGGAAGAGGAGGCTGCGACGAGGAGGAAGCTCTGCCGTAAGGATCCATGGAAGAGTCAGCTTGTTGCGAGCGAGGCAATCTCATCCTTGGATCCATGGATCTAAGGCTTTAGATCTAGAAGGGAATGAGGTTCTAGAGGGAATGAAGGGAAGGATTTGAAGTATTTTAGACTTGGGAGAGAGATTGGAGAGTTTGGAGAGAAGATGGGAGAGGTGGGAAGGCAAAAGGGCGTTTGGTTTTCCTTAAAACTGAACCATCCCTCGTGTTAGTCGGCTACCATGCCGACTAACACCTCATTACTCGGCTAGTTATTCGGCTAATGTAGGAAAAAATGCATAATTTCCAAAAAGGAAGTTAGGTGCTTTAATGCAAAAATCTCTCCAGGCAACTTACATGTTATGAAGCTCACTAAAGGAGTCAGTTAGGCTAATTATCATGATTTTTAATCATTAAAATCATATCTAGAAAAAGTCTAAAAAATCAATCTATCTAACTAACTCATCATGCTAGGCGTCAAACATACCAAGTTCTCTTTTAATTTCACAAAATCTAGTTTCATCAAGGCATTTTGTGAAATATTAGCTAATTGTTTATCAATACAAACAAAGTCAAGCATAATGTCTCCATTTTGAACATGATCTCTTATTTCAATATGCTTAGTTCTAGAATGTTGAACTAAATTTTTAGTTAATTTAATGGCATTAGCAAATATTTTCTTTTGAGAAACTTTCTAATGATTAAAATGAAAAAAAAAAGACAGCAAAGAAATGCATAAATTTAATACCTAGAAAGCTAGGTGACATATGTCTACCTCTCCACATTTGGCAGTGTGACCAATTGATGACTCATTAATCCAGCCATTGAAATTATATCTCCGGCCCCTGCACTGTCAATCACGACCATGCTAGTGCCCTTCTTTTTCATAAGCTTTGTGACCTACATTTTTGGTTAAATCACAAGCATGAGTGGCTTTAACTTGTTAAACATTATGAAGTATTCTGAAACATGTGAGACACAACTGCAATGCCCCCTAAAATACCCTAAATATACAGAATGGCATCTCAACTCCATTATCTGTGTGACAAAGACCATGTATTTTGTCTCCAATACGAAGAACTCCAAATGATATGCGCCCTGTCAATATTCTTCCAAGATAAAAATCATGCTCCATCATGGAAACATGCAAGATACTATAATCATGTCATTTGAGGTTCAAATTAAAAAGGAAATGAAAGCAAAGAGTGCCATCAGAATAAAAAGGCCGGGATCCCCACAACTGCATGCTTATTAAGATACACAAATGATTTCTCCAATAGCTGAAACCCAATATCACTATTAAGGTTAAAAGTTATTAAATACTGATAAAGCTAGAATATATAGGAGAGGTACCTGCACTACAAAATCAAACATGTCCATGTTACAAAAATAATTTCTGGAACTTTTCATTAACAAGGACAAAAAAAGTTTAAACCTAATCTAAGAGAACAACATATTAGTAGATAAGCTGAAATACTGCTGACCGTAATCAAAGGGACTTCCCTTTATTGGCAAGCTTAACTAAGTGCCAATCATCTTACGTATAACTTTTACACCTATTGCAAGTCAAAAAATCAAAGATAAAGGGTTGCAGCTCAATATCTCATATTTCAAATCTCTCCAACATAAAACTAAACAAATAAGTCACGAACAGGAATAGAATAGAATAAGAGTGAAAGGAATAGTGAAAGTGTATGTCATCAAAGGCTAAGCAATCTTGTTTTATAAAACAATTTGATATGAAACAAACAAAGAAATAAAAATGAAGAATACAGCAAATTTAAAAATAACAACAGCACATTGGTACTCACCAGCATTTGGAAAGGAGCTTCAAGGCTCACCAATGGTGGAGGAACATGTCTTATAATGGCATCAAGCAAAGGCAACATGTTCCTTGCATCATCGGCAGGATTTTTGGTAAACGTTGAGGATGCCCATCCTTCTTTGGCAGATGCATAAAGAACTGGAAAATCTAGTTATTCCTCTGTGAAACCAAACTTAATGGAGGTCATGAGGATTCAACGTTACATATAAGTGAATGATATATTCAGGCCATGCGAGATAAGTTAATATCACTTTGAAAGCGCACCTGTGGCACCAAGATTTGCAAACAGATCAAATACCAAACTCTCAACTTCATTGCATGTCTCCTTAGAAATTGCAAAATGGTTAAGGGCAACAAAGTGATGAACAATTGCCAAAACAAAAAATGAATAACCAAATAATTAAATAAAATGAATGATGTCAAGCTCACCTCAACTATTAAAGAACAGAAGGAATTTATTCTTATGCCACTCCTTAACAAAAGGCTAAACAGCAGAGTATGTGTGTGCACGCGCATGTGTGCATGAGGAGACACATGCACAGGAAGAGAGAGAATTCATGTGAAGGTCTTGTAGGAAGCACCTAGGTACCAAATATATAAGATAATATCTAACTATCTAGGCTCTAAAGACAACTGAGAAGGTCTTAAATGTTTATATGGAGATATGCACTTCTTTTTTCTTTATTTGTTTGTGTTTGTGGTGGGCTTGGGTTTGCAATCTAGTGGCAAGACCAGCAATCATATTGCTTGGGTCTTTTAGATGGAAAGATCAGAAGAAAGAAAGTTGATGCATTTGCCTCTTCTCATGTTTTTGAACTCTGTAAATACCAATGTAATTTACTACCAATTATGACTTCAATATCCTAGAATTTAATTTAAATTAGTTCAACCTTTTACATATGTTCCCAAATAATTATTTACCAAGCTTGATGTGCATGCCAAACCTGCACAAAAATTCTAATCTCTCATGCAAAAATCTTAAAAAAAACTTCCTAGATAACACTCCACCAGGTTAAAGCACGTAGCAGGACAATGAATGGATGACGTTAGGCCACATGACTGCCCAAGCCTGGTTTTGAGCTTTGGGCTGAGCTTAGAAGCGAAATTTCTTTCAAATCCCGGCCCAAGCTTGACCTGAATAAGTCCAAAGGTGAGGCGCTTCTTATATCCTAAAGATGTGCCTAAGGTATAAGGCACACTTAAGGCAAGTTAGATATTTTTCTTATACCTTAAGCGAAATGTCTTTATCTTAGCGCACATAATATTGAAAAAAAAAATACTATTATTTTGATTTGAGATGCAAGAAAAGTACACCTTTCTTTGTTAGTTATATTAGTAATTTTATTCTAAAACTATTATATTTATTAGACTATATTGATTTTATGATATACTATCCCATAAACAATTATATGCAAATACACGTAACAATAGAGTTTCAACTAATAGCAATTTTCACTATCTAATTAATGCACAATTTAGGACTATCAAATGTTGTCCACGACATATGATTTACTCTATGATGGGTTCACTCCATGGCCCATCCATGTGATGAGAACGTTCTAGCCACTGAACCGATGCATCAAGATTGCTTAGGCATGGTAGGTGGCATGACACACCGAATGTCCTTCATTGCAATGTTACAATATTCTAAGCTGGAATTTCTCATGTTGAACCATATTTCATTGGTACACTTACTACATCCTAACCACAGTCAGTTGAATAATGCTCTCTTAAAAAGAGAACCACACAAATTCAAAATTTTGGGTTTCACATGACGAGTCCAATTCCCACGATAATACCTCACATCACAAGGTCAAATATGTAACTAATGTGCCCAAATCAAAAGGAAGTGTAAGATGTTAAAATCAATGCAGTCAAAGGCGCGCTTAAGGCATGAGGCGCAAGGCACCAAAGGTGAGGCGCTTCTTATATCCTAAAGATGTGCCTAAGGTATAATTCACACTTAAAGGCAAGTTAGATATTTTTTTTATACCTTAAGCGAGATGTCTTTATCTTAGTGCACATAAAATTAAAAAAAAAATATATGCTATTATTTTGATTTGAGATGCAAGAAAAGTACATCTTTCTTCGTTAGTTATATTTATAAATTTTTTATAAATTTTTTATATTTATTATACTATATTGATTTTATGATATACGATTCCATAAACAATTATTTTTTTACCTTATAAAAAAAGTTAAAAATTGAAAGACAAAAAGATACGCCACAAGAGAACAAAATATAGCGACACCCAAATGCATCGCTAAACATGCTATTGCGACGCAATAGCGACGCAATGACGGCATCGCTCAGATGATCATCGCAATCTCAATTTGGCGCAATTGCGTCGCTTCACAGCGACTCTTTGCGATGCACCAATGCATCGTAATATTGCGACACATCCTAAATGCATTGGTAATTTTAAAACTAATTTTTAATATTTAATATTATTATTAAATATTGCGACGCATTCAATTGCGTCGCAATATTGCTGACGATCCGGCCACGATAGATCTCGGACCGCGGCGATCGGTCCGATTGCTGACGATCCGACGGTTGTGATCGATCCAAGCCCTGATCTCGATCGGCCACGATCGATCTCGGACCGCGGCGATCGGTACGATCGCCGACGATCCAACTGTTGCGATCGATCCAAGCCTTGATCCCGATCGGCCACAACCGATCTTGGACCGCGGCGATTGTTCGGATCGCTAACGATCCGACGGTTGCGATCGATCCATGCCCTGATCCCGATCGGCCACGATCGATCTCGGACCACGGTGATCGGTCCGATCGTCGATGATCCGACGGTTGCGATCGATCCAAGCCATGATCCCAATTGGCCACGACCAATCTTGGACTGTGGCGATCGATCCAATCGCCGACGATCCGCTGGTTGCGATCGATCCAAGCCCTGATCCCGATCGGCCACGACCGATCTCGGACCGCGGCAATCGGGTCGATCGCCGACGATCCGACGATTGCGACCGATCCAAGCCCTGATCCCGATTGGCCACGACCAATCTCGGACTGCGGCGATCGGTCCGATCACCGACGATCCGATGGTTGCGATCGATCCAAGCCTTGATCCCGATCGGCCATGACCGATCTCGGACCGCGGCGATCGGTCCGATCGCCGACGATCCGATGGTTGCGATCGATCCAAGCCCTGATCCCGATCACCCATGATCGATCTCGGACCGCAGCGATCGGTCGGATCACCGATGATCCAACGGTTGTGATCGATCCAAGCCCTGATCCCGATCGGCCATGACCGATCTCGTACCGCGGCGATCGGTCCGATCGCCGACTATCCGACGGTTGCGATCGATCCAAGCCTTGATCCCGATCGGCCACGACCGATCTCGGACCGCGGCGATCGGTCCGATCGCCGATGATCTGACGGTTGTGATCGATCCAAGCCCTGATCCCGATCGGCCACGACCGATCTCGAACTACGGCGATCGATCCGATCGACGATGATCCGACGGTTGCGATCGATCCAAGCTCTGATTCCGATCGCCACGAACGATCTCGGACCGCGGCAATCGGTCCGATCGCCGACGATCCAACTGTTGCGATCGATCCAAGCCCTGATCCCGATCAGCCACGACCGATCTCGTACTGCGGCGATCGGTCCGATTGCCGACGATTTGACATTTGCGATCGATCCAAGCCTTGATCCCAATCAGCCATGATCGATCTCGGACCGCGGCAATCGATCCGATCACTGACGATTCGATGGTTGCGATCGATCCAAGCCCTGATCCCGATCGGCCACAACCGATCTCGGACCGCGGCGATCGGTCCAATGCCGACGATCCGACGGTTGCGATCGATCCAAGCCCTGATCCCGATCAGCCATGACCGATCTTGGAACGCGGCGATCGGTCCGATCGCCGATGATCCGAAGGTTGCGATCGATCCAAGCCTTGATCCCGATCGGCCACGACCGATCTTGGACTACTGCGATTGTTCGGATCGCCAACGATCCGACGGTTGTGATCGATCCAAGCCCTGATCCCGATCAACCACGACCGATCTCGGACCGCGATGATCGGTCCGATCATCGATGATCCGACGGTTGTGATCGATCCAAGCCCTGATCCCGATTGGCCATGACCAATCTCGAACCGTGGCGATCGGTCCGATCGCCGACGATCCGACGGTTGCGATCGATCCAAGCCCTAATCCCGATCGGCCACAACCGATCTCGGACCGCGGCGATCGGTCCGATCACCGATGATCCGACGGTTGCGATCGATCCAAGCCCTGATCCCGATCAGCCACAATCGATCTCAAACCACGGCGATCGGTCCGATCGCTGACGATCCGACGATTGCGATCGATCCAAGCCCTGATCCCGATTGGCCACGACCGATCTCGGACCGTGGTAATCGGTCCGATAGCCCACAATCCGATGGTTGCGATCGATCCAAGCCCAAATCCCGATCGGCCATGA
>UESW01002557.1:38176-94963 GCA_900491605.1 Calamus simplicifolius | reverse complement strand
AACGGTTGCGATCAATCCAAGCCCTGATCTCGATCGGCCACGATCGATCTCGTACCACGGCGATTGATCCGATCGCCGATGATTCGACGGTTGCGATCGATCCAAGCCTTGATCCCGATCGGCCATGACCGATCTCGGACCGCGGCGATCGGTCTGATTGCCGATCCGATGGTTGCGATCGATCCAAGCCCTGATCCCGATCGGCCACGACCGATCTCGAACCACAGCGATCGGTCGGATCGCCGACGATCCATTGTTGCGATCGATCCAAGCCCTGATCTCGATCGGCCATGACCGATCTCGTACCGCGGCGATCGATCCAATCGCCGACGATTCGACGGTTGCGATCGATCCAAGCCTGATCCCGATCGGCCACCATCGATCTCGGACCGCGCGATCGATCGAATCGCCGATGATCCAACGGTTGCGATCGATCCAAGCCCTGATCCCGATCAGCCAAGACCGATCTCGACCTTGGCGATCAGTCCGATCGCTGACGATCCGATGGTTGCGATCGATCCAAACCCTGATCCCGATCGGCCATAATCGATCTCGGACCGCGGTGATCGGTTCGATCGCCGACGATCCGACGGTTGCGATCGATCTAAACCCTGATCCCGATCAGCCAAGACCGATCTCGGACCGTGGTGATCGGTCCGATCGCTGACGATCCGATGGTTGTGATTGATCCAAACCCTGATCCGATCGGCCACGACCGACCTCGGACCGCGGCGATCGGTCCGATTGCCAATGATCCGACGGTTGCGATCAATCCAAGCCCTGATCCCGATCGGTCAGGACCGATCTCGGACAGCGGCAATCGGTCTGATCACCGACGATCCGACGGTTGCGATCGATCCAAGCCCTGATCCCGATCGGCCACCACCGATCTCGGACCGCAGCGATCGGTCGGATCGCCGACGATCCACGGTTGTGATCGATCCAATCCCTGATCCTGATGGCCATGACCGATCTCGGACCGCGGCGATCGGTCCGATTGCCGACGATCCGACGGTTGCGATCGATCCAAGCCCTGATCCCGATCGGCCCACACCGATCTCGGACCGCGCGATCGGTCGGATCGCCGATGATCCAACGGTTGCGATCGATCCAAGCCTTGATCCCGATCGGCCATGACCGATCTCGGACCTCAGTGATCGGTCCGATTGCCGACGATCCAACGGTTGCGATCGATCCAAGCCCTGATCCCGATCGGCCACGACCGATCTCGGACCGCGCGATCGGTCCGATTCCTGACGATCTGACGGTTGCGATCGATCCAAGCCCTGATCCCGATCGGCCACGATCGACCTCGGACCGCGGCGATCGGTCCGATCGCCGATGATGATGGTTGCGATCGATCCAAGCCTTGATCCGATCGGCCACGATCGATCTGGACCACGGCGATCGGATCGCCAACGATCCGACGGTTGCGATCGATCCAAGCCCTGATCCGATCGGCCATGGCCGATCTCGGACCACGGTGATCGGTCCGATCGCGATGATTCGATGGTTGCGATCGATCCAAGCCCTGATCCGATCAACCACGACCGATCTCGAACCGCGGCGATCGGTCCGATCGCCAACGATCCGACGGTTGCATCGATCCAAGCCCTGATCCCGATCGGCCACGACCGATCTCAAACCGCGGCGATCGGTCGATCGTCAACGATCCGACGATTGCAATCGATCCAAGCCCTGATCCCGATAGGCCAGACCGATCTTGGATCGCGTCAATCGGTGATCGCCGACCATCCGATGGTTGCAATCGATTGAAGCCCTGATCCCGATCGGCCATGACGATCTTGGACCGCGGCGATCGGTCCGATTGCCAATGATCCGACGGTTGCGATCGATCCAAGCCCTGATCCCGATCGGCACGACCGATCTCGGACCGCAGCGATCGGTCGGATCGCCGATGATCCAATGGTTGCGATCGATCCAAGCCCTGATCCCGATCGGCCATGATCGATCTCGACCGCGGCGATCGGTCGGATCGCCGATGATCCAACGGTTGCGATCGATCCAAGCCTTGATCCCGATCGGCCATGACCGATCTCTGATCACGGCAATCGTTTCGATCGCCGACAATTCGACGGTTGCGATCGATCCAAGCCCTGATCCCGATCGGCCACGACCAATCTCGGACCACGGCGATCGGTCCGATTGTCAATGATCCGGTTGCGATCGATCCAAGCCCTGATCCCGATCGGCCACGATCGATCTCGGACCGCGGCGATTGGTCCGATCGCTGACGATCTGATGGTTGCGATCGATCCAAGCCTGATCCCGATCGGCCATGACCGATCTTGGGACCGCTCGATTGTCAGATCGCCAACGATCCGACGGTTGCGATCGATCCAAGCCCTGATCCGATCGGCCACGACCGATCTCGGACCGCGGTGATCGGTCGATCGTCAATGATCCGACGGTTGCGATCGATCCAAGCCCTGATCCGATTGGCCACGACCGATCTCTGACCGTGGCGATCGGTCCGATCAACGACGATCCGACGGTTGTGATCGATCCAAGCCCTGATCCCGATCGGTCGCGACCGATCTCGGACCACGGTGATCGGTTCGATCACCGACGATCCGACGGTTGCGATCGATCCAAGCCCTGATCCCGATCGGCCACCATCGATATCGGACTGCGGCGATCGGTCCGATCGCCGACGATCCGACGGTTGCGATCGATCCAAGCCCTGATCCCGATCGGCCACGACCGATCTAGGACCGCGGCGATCGGTTCGATCGCCAACGATCCGACGGTTGCGATCGATCCAAGCCCTAATCCCGATCGGCCATGACCGATCTTGGACCGCGGTGATCTGTCTGATCGCCGATGATTCGACGATTGCGATCGATCCAAGCCATGATCTCGATCGACCATGACGATCTCGTACCGCGGCGATCGGTCCGATCGCCGATGATCCAACGGTTGCTATCGATCTAAGCCTTGATCCCGATCGGCCACGACCGATCTCGGACCGCGGCGATCGGTTTGATCGCCGATGATCCGACTGTTGCGATCGATCCAAGCCCTGATCCTGATCGGCCACGACCGATCTCAGACGGCGGCGATCGGTCCGATAGCTGACGATCCGACGGTTGCGATCGATCCAAACCATGATCTCGATCGGCCACGACCAATCTCGGACAGCGGCGATCGGTCCGATCGCCGACAATCCGACGATTGGGATCGATCCAAGCCCTGATCCCGATCGGCCGCTATCGATCGCGGACTGCGCTGATCGTCCGATCGCCAACAATCTGACGGTTGCGATCGATCCAAGCCCTGATCCCGATCGACCACTACCGATCTCGGACTGCGCCGATCGGTCCAATCGCCGACGATCCGACGGTTTCGATCGATCCAAGCCCTGATCCCGATAGGCCACGATGGATCTTGGACCGCGGTGATCGGTCCGATCGCCGACGATTCGACGGTTGCGATCGATTCAAGCCGTGATCCTGATCGGCCACGACCAATCTCAGACCGTGGCGATTGGTCCGATCACCGATGATCCGATGGTTGCGATCGATCCAAGCCCTGATCCCGATCAGCCACGACCGATCTCGAACTGCGGCGATCGGTCCGATCGCCAAAGATCCGACGGTTGCAATCGATCCAAGCCCTGATCCCGATCGGCCACGACCGATCTCGGATCGCGTCGATCGGTACGATCGCAGACGATCCGATGGTTGCGATCGATTGAAGCCCTAATCCCGATCGGCCACGACCGATCTCGGACCGCGGCGATCGGTCTGATCGACAACGATCCGATGGTTGCGATCGATCCAAGCCCTGATCCCGATCGGCCACGATCGATCTCAGACCGCGGTGATCGGTCAGATCGCTGACGATCCAACGGTTGCGATCGATCCAAGCCCTGATCCCGATCGACCACGACCGATCTTTAACCGCCGCGATCGATCAGATCGCCGATGATCCGGTTGCGATCGATCGAAGCCCTGATCCCGATCGGCCACGACCGATCTCTGCGGCGATCGGTCCGATTGCCGATGATTCGACGGTTGCGATCGATCCAAGCCTTGATCCCGATCGGCCATGACCGATCTCGGATCGTGGCGATCGGTCCGATCGCCGATGATCCGACGGTTGCGATCGATCCAAGCCCTGATCCCGATCGGCCACGACCGATCTCGGACCACGGCGATCGGTCCGATTGCCGATGATCCGACGGTTGCGATCGATCCAAGCCCTGATCCCGATCGGCCACGGCCGATCTCGGACCGCGACGATCGGTCCGATCGCCGACGATCCGATGGTTGCGATCGATCCAAGCCTTGATCCCGATCGGCCACAACCGATCTTGGACCGCTGCGATTGTTCGAATCGCCAACGATCCGACGGTTGCGATCGATCCAAGCCCTGATCCCGAATGGCCACGACCGATCTCGGACCACGGTGATCGGTCCGATCATCGATGATCCGATGGTTGCGTTCGATCCAAGCCCTGATCCCGATTGGCCACGACCAATCTCTGACCGTGGCAATCGGTCCGATCACCGATGATCCGACGGTTGTGATCGATCCAAGCCCTAATCCCGATCGGCCGCGACCGATCTCGGACCGCGGCGATCGGTTCGATCGCCGACGATCCGACGGTTGCGATCGATCCAAGCCCTGATCTCGATCGGCCACGACCGATATCGGACTGCGCGATCGATCCGATTGCCGACGATCCGACGGTTGCGATCGATCCAAGCCCTGATCCCGATCGGCCACGACCGATCTAGGACCGCGATGATCGGTTCGATCGCCAACGATTCGACGGTTGCGATCGATCCAAGCCCTAATCCCGATCGGCCATGACCGATCTCGGACCGCGGTGATCTGTGATCGCCAACGATTCGACGATTGCAATCGATCCAAGCCATGATCTCGATCGACCATGACGATCTCATATCGCGGCGATCGGTCCGATCGCCGACGATCCGACGGTTGCTATCGATCTAAGCCTTGATCCCGATCGGCCACGACCGATCTCGGACCGCGGTGATCGGTTCGATCGCCGACGATCCGACGGTTGCGATCGATCCAAGCCCTGATCCTGATCGGCCACGACCAATCTCAGACGGCGACGATCGGTCCGATCGCTGACGATCCGACGGTTGCGATCGATCCAAACCCTGATCTCGATCGGCCACGACCAATCTCGGACAACGGCGATCGGTCTGATCGCCGACAATTCAACGATTGCGATTGATCCAAGCCCTGATCCCGATCGGCCGCTACCGATCTCGGACTGCACCGATCGGTCTGATCGCCGACGATCTGATGGTTGCGATCGATCCAAGCCCTGATCCCGATCGACCACTACCGATCTCGGACTGCGCCGATCGGTCCAATCGCCGACGATCTGACGGTTTCGATCAATCCAAGCCCTGATCCCGATAGGCCACGATGGATCTCGGACCGCGGTGATCGGTCTGATCGCCGATGATCCGACGGTTGCGATCGATCCAAGCCCCGATCCCGATCGGCCAAGACCGATCTCGGACCGCAGCGATCGGTCCGATCGCCGACGATCCGACTATTGCGATCGATCCAAGCCCTGATCCCGATCGGCCACGGCCGATCTCGGACTGCGGCGATCGATCCGATCGCCGACGATCCGATGGTTGCGATCGATCCAAGCCCTGCTCCCAATCGGCCACGACCGATCTCGAACCGCGGCGATCAGTCCGATCACCAACGATCTGACGGTTGCGATCGATCCAAGCCCTGATCCCGATCGGCCACGACCGATCTCGGACCGTGGCGATCGGTCCGATCGCCGACGATTCGATGGTTGCAATCGATCCAAGCCCTGATCCCGATCTGCCATGACCGATCGATCGATCCAAGCACTGATCCCGATCGGCCACGACCAATCTCGAACCTCGGCGATTGGTCGGACCGCCGACGATCCGATGGTTGCGATCGATCCAAGCCCTGATCCCAATCAGCCACGATCGATCTCGGACCACGGTGATCGGTCTGATCGTTGACGATCCAACGGTTGCAATCGATTCAAGCCCTGATCCCAATCGGCCAAGACCGATCTCAGACCTTGGCGATCGATCTGATCGCCGACGATCCGATGGTTGCGATCGATCCAAGCCCTGATCCCGATCGGCCACGACCGATCTCGGACCGCGGCGATCAGTCCGATCGCCAACGATCCGACAGTTGCGATCGATCCAAGCCCTAATCCCGATCGGCCACGACCGATCTCGGACCGCGCCTATCAGTCCGATCACCGACGATCCGACGGTTGCGATCGATCCAAGCCCTGATCCCGATCAGCCATGACTGATCTCGGACCGCGGCGATCGGTCCGAACGCCGACGATCCGATGGTTGCGATCGATCCAAGCCCTGATCCCGATCGACCACGACCGATCTCAGACCACAACGATCGGTCGGATCATCGACGATCCAACGGTTGCAATCGATCCAAGCCCTAATCCCGATCGGCCACGACCGATCTCGTACCGCTGCGATCGGTCCGATCACCGACGATTCGACGGTTGCGATCGATCCAAGCCTTGATCCCAATCGACCATGACCGATCTCGGACCGCGGTGATCGATTCGATTGCCAATGATCCGACGGTTGCGATCGATCCAAGCCCTGATCCCGATCGGCCACGACCGATCTCGTACCGCGGCGATCGGTCCGATCGCCGATGATCCGACGGTTGCGATTGATCCAAGCCCTGATCCGATCGACCACTACCGATCTTGGACCGCGCCAATCGGTCCGATCACCGATGATCCGACGATTGCGATCGATCCAAGCCCTGATCCTGATCGGCCACGATGGATCTCGGACAGCGGCGATTGGTCGAATCGTCGACGATCCAATGGTTGCGATCGATCCAAGCCCTGATCCCGATCGGCCACGACCGATCTTGGACCACGGTGATCGGTCCAATCGTCGATGATCCGACGATTGCGATCGATCCAAGCCCTAATCCCGATTGGCCACGACCAATCTCGGACCGTGGCGATCGGTCCGATCGCCGACGATCCGACGGTTGCGATCGATCCAACCCTGATCCCTATCGGCCACGACCGATCTCGGACCGCGGCAATCGGTCCGATCGCCGACGTTCCGACGGTTGTGATCGATCCAAGCCCTGATCCCGATCAGCCACAACCGATCTCGGACCATGGCGATCGGTCCGATTGATGACGATCCGACGGTTGCGATCGATGCAAGCCCTGATCCCGATCGGCCATGACCGATCTCGGACTGCGGCAATCGGTCCGATCACCAACGATCCGACGATTGCGATCGATCCAAGCCCTAATCCCGATCGGCCATGACCGATCTCGGACCGCGATGATCGGTCCGATTGCCAACGATCCGACGGTTGCGATCGATCCAAGCCCTGATCCCGATCGGCCATGATCGATCTCGTACCGCGGCGATCGGTCCGATCACCGATGATCCGACGGTTGCGATCGATCCAAGCCCTGATCCCGATCGACCACTACCGATCTCGGACCGCGCCGATCGGTGCGATCACCAATGATCCGACGGTTGCGATCGATCCAAGCCCTGATCCCGATCGACCACGATGGATCTCGGACAGCGGCGATTGGTCGGATCGACAACGATCCGACGATTGCGATCGATCCAAGCCCTGATCCAGATCGGCCACGACCGATCTTGGACTGCGGCGATCGGTCTGATCACCGATGATCCGACGGTTGCGATCGATCCAAGCCCCGATCCCGATCGACCATGACCGATCTTGGACCGCGGTGATCGGTCTGATCGCCGATGATCCAACGGTTGCGATCGATCCAAGCCCTGATCCTGATCGGCCACGACCGATCTCGGGTCGCGGCGATTGGTCGGATCGCCGACGATCCGACGGTTGCGATCGATCCAAGCCTTGATCCTGATCGGCCATGATCGATCTCGGACTGCGGCGATCGGTCCGATCGCCGATGATCCGACGGTTGTGATCAATCCAAGCCCTGATCCCGATCGGCCACGACCGATCTCATACCGCGGCGATCGATCTGATCGCCGACGATACAACGGTTGCGATTGATCCAAGCCTTGATCCCGATCGGCCACGACAGATTTTGGACCGCGGCAATCGGTCCGATCGCCGACGATCCGACGGTTGCGATCGATCCAAGTCCTGATCCCGATCGGCCATGACCGATCTCGAAACGCGGCGATCGGTCCGATCGCCGATGATCCGACGATTGCGATCGATTCAGGCCCTGATCCCGATCGGCCACGACCAATCTCGTACCGTGGCGATCGGTCCGATCGTCGACGATCCGACGGTTGCGATCGATCCGACGATCAAATTAAAGCTTTTAGAAGAAAATTTCAGCTAGTCAATAAATTAATAGCTAATCTATGACATTCATCCCATGTGACTAAAAATAAGACTCAATTAAGAGTACAAGACACGTAAATAAAAATTATGACAATACGAAAGATGACTTGCCCATTTAGAAAGGTAGAGATGATGGAGTTTCTTGCATTTTGATTCGTCCAGTAGCTGTCCAGACCTTACTCCACAAGACGAGGAAGAGTAAAAGATAAGACCATTAAAAGATATGGTACAATATGGATGCAAATAGTCATATAAAAACTTTTTTTATTGAGGCCAGATGCTGATATGGTCATTTCTTATAAGTAAGAAAAGAATATTAGTTTAAAGAACGATGTCAGACCATTACAACAGGGCAAATTCTTACGAGAGCTTTTTCTTTCATATTTTTAAATGCAATTTTCTTTCTTTTTTTTTTTTTTTTTTTTTTCTGTTTGGTTATAGAAGACCAATTTGCATTCAGTCACCGTCAAGAACACGAATCAAGAAATCGAAAAACTAAACAAAGAATCCAAGCCATGAAGCTAAAAGCATTTAGCATCGATCAAAACCTTAGCTCGAGCATGAACGGATGGTTTTCATAAAAATTTGTTGCAGTTACTGTCAAGAATAAGAATGAAGAAACAGAAAAACTAAATAAAGAATCCAAATCCTAAAAGCTAAAAACCTTCATCAAAACCAAGAACCGATGATTTCCATAGAAAGACGTTATGTAGACAAGAAAACATAACCCTAACTCCCAAAAAAAAACTTCGGATCCAAACCCTAGAAGGATCAAAAGACAGAACAATCGAAAGAAAAAGGAAAGAAAGGAAACAGAGAGAGGATGAGAGGAGTACTAGCAGCACTGTGAAGGCCATTAAAGGTTGCTGTTGGTGAACCAATCATAGAGCAAAGGATCATCTCCTTCCACCGCACCGTGGCCTTCTTCTTGAGAACTCGATGCGGACGCCGTGGCTCATGGCGAAGTTGACGACTCGACGGACTTGGGCGGCGGAGTAGCACATGGCGGGGCGTAAGGCGAGGTCGGGCTCGGAGGGGAGGAGGGGGAAGGACTGTGAGTCGGTCGGTGAGGTGCCAATGGAAAACGTTGAGCTTATTGTGGCTCATGGCGCGAATGGTGCGGAGGAGGTCAGGGACGGGTAAGAAGTTGCGGGCGGTGTCGAGGAGGAGGCCGCGGTGGGGGAAAAGAGGGCGATCGGAGATCAAGATCCCGGCGGGGAGCGCCTGCGGGGAGCCCCAGGGCAGCTAGAAGAAGGTCTCGAGGCCGCGCATGGCGCCCCAGGCGGTGGCAGCCGTGATATGGGCCGCAGAGCCGGAAGAGGGGATGGAGAAAGAATAGGACTCGTTCGTGGCAGAGGGGGATGGAGGGGTCGGCGACGGAGAGGGTGAGGGCGGCCAGTGGCGGGGCGGTGGTGGAGAGGTTCACGGCGGGAGGGAGGAGGGGGCGGTGGTCGGGTTAGGGGGAGAGGATGCGGAAGGAGGGGGAGAGGGATGGGGATGGAGACAGGCCAGGAGGCGGGAATATGAATCTTGATTTCCAGAGGAGGAGCGGGACTGCAGGGTGGGGGATTTAAAAAGAGGTAGGAAATTTTTTTATCTTAATGGCTTGAACAAGCAGCTTCGATCAATGAAGAAAGTTCGTTCGATTCATCATATTTCAAATCAGATGGATGGGTGCCTTGTATGTATGGGAAACGCCTAGTCGGAAATTTATTTTGCATCAATCACAATCGCAGTGCAAATTAAAGATGGCAAGGGGGCCGGGGCCATCGCTAAACTAATGGATTAAATAGGATTTGCAAGGGGACCCGGGCCGTCGCTAATCTAATGGATTAAATAGGATTTGCTGCCTACCAGGCTAGGTTGTTCATTACTAATCACGTTGCCCTCGGACCCTTCCTCCTATTTCGAATCGAACCAGAGAGGGCAAGAGGGCATCGATCTTACCTTCTACGCTTCGCCCTCATCCGGCTCTCCTCGCCTTTCTTCTTTTCTTGCAAGGATCCGCATCGACCATTTTGCTGGTCGACGGCTGATTGAGGTGAGTTCTTCTACCTCTGTTTCTCTCTCTCCCTGCAAACTTGCTCTATTCCAGTGCTAGGGTATAAGAGATTTCTTTTGTATTTTCAGTTATTCTCGATTTGTATTTTTCTTTTGTATTTTCAGTTCTTCTCGATTTGTATTTTTCTTTTGTATTTTCAGTTCTTCTCGATTTCTATTTTCAGTGCTAGGGTATCTCGGCTCAAGAACCATTGTTGGAGGGTGTAGTTTGATCCTCCTTCACCGTGGAACGTCGCTGGAGCTTGAGCTAACGTCACCGGTGAGGTAGGGAGGCCGAAAAATTATCACACTCTTTTCTTCTGTTTAATTCTCAAAGCTCTATTTCATGACAATTTCTTCAATTCTCGCTGAAAGGGCGAGAGATTTTCTAACTAAAGAGTAGGGGAGGATCATCTGAGCTAGGCGAACCTTCAGGGAAGTTCAGATCATCGCTGGCGACCTCGGCAAGGAGGAGGTAAAATTTTTCCTCCTCTGTTTTTCTTTTTCAACTGAGGAATCAACCAGGAACCTCCAAAAGCTGAGCCTCTTCAAGCAGTTCGACATGGTTGTGGTCAGCTATCTCTACTTCACTAGGATTGTGGTCTCTGCACTTGGCTCCCTGCTTGGTTATCAGTATCAATGGGGGATCGTGGTGGCTGAGAAGGGTGCAAGCCTAGCGTTCTCAAATATGACTAATGTATCGTTACCAATTGAAAAGTATTCTCATGTTGATCATGGTTTGTATTGCCTTTTTAAACTAAGTTAGGAAAGGATCTAGTATTTGATTTTTTAATATCGCAAGCTGCATTACACATATAACCATTCTACAGCTTGATGGAAGGCTGGACAGCCAGCTCCCTACTTGCACCTGGCACGTACTTTTGATTTGGTGGAGCGAGAAAAAGGCAAAATAAAAACCACTGCTATGCTCTGCAACATGTTCAGAAGGTTTGTTGAAATGTTTTATTTTTTTGGTTCTTATTTGTTTATTCCTTTTCTTTTCAAGATTGATGTATTATGAGGCTTAGTATCTATTGGCACTACCTTCTTCTCATGCAGCCTGCTTGCTTTGTCCCCTGATGATGTGCTACCTGCTGTATACCTATGCACAAACAGAATTGCTGCCGACCATGAAAACATGGTTAGTCTACATTCCAACACTGAGTGAGCCAGTTGGACTAAATGATCAACTTTCAATTTGTTTTCTTCAATGGTGTTGGTGTTGCATGAGTGCGTCCTGTTCCATGAATCTTTACAATTGAAGCAATCAGGTAGTTTCCCTGATAGATTTTAAGCTAGCGAACCTTGACAAATCTTAGTAAAACATGGAAGGTTGATTTTTCTTGCTTTCCTATGTCATATCCACTTTTCTACAGGGCTTGGTGAGTGTCTAAAAATTAAAACCAGGTTTGTGCTGATTAAATGAAGTGGCTGACTCGCAGCCGAGTTCGGCACTCCATAGTTGAAATATGGGTCCTTGTGATTGAGGATATTTATGGATTCTTGAATCCAATTATTGCTATCTTTTTTTTGTATATATCTCCTGAACCTTATGTCTTTAGTTCCTTTTAGTTTTTCACTCTTTGCTTATAGAAATGCTGTAGATGGGCTGGTTAATTGAACAACTGAAGAAATCCTATGTTGCCTCAATTGTCTTGCTCATACTTTTCAATTAAGGAAAGAACAGATAATGCAATATTCTTTGAAGATATATTTCTAAGTAAAAGGAAATTAGAAATAAGTTCAAATAAAAGAACTTATGATAATAATACTGCTAGTAGTAGTCATCAGGAAGAATATCCTGATGATGAATCCAAACGCAGTAAAAGACCAAAAATTGCAAAGTCTTTTGGTCCTGATTATGCAACTTATATGTTACAAGATGAACCTCAAACATTCAAAGAGGCAATGTCTAATCCATAAGTATCCTTTTGGAAAGAAGCTGTTAATAGTGAAATTGAGTCCATCATGCACAATCATACCTGGGAGTTGGTAGACTTACCATCTGGTATAAAACCTTTAGGGTGCAAGTGGATTTTTAAGAAAAAGCTAAAGGCTGATGGATCAATTGACAAGTATAAAGCCAGATTAGTAGCTAAGGGCTTCAAACAAAAAGAAGGACTGGACTTCTTTGATACATATTCACCAGTAAGTAGAATAACATCTATAAGAATGTTAATCGCTTTTGCAGCCATTAACAATCTTAAAATTCATCAAATGGATGTTAAAATTGCTTTTCTGAATGGTGAATTAGATGAATAAATATACATGGAACAACCTGAGGAATTTATTGTTCCAGGACAAGAAAAGAAGGTGTGTAGACTTGTTAAATCCTTATATGGATTAAAGCAAGCTCCTAAACAATGGCATATAAAATTTGATAATATAATATTATCAAATGTATTCAAAATAAATGAATGTGACCAATGTATATATGTCAAAACCCTGCATGAAGGGTATGTGATAATCTGCTTATATGTAGATGACCTAATAATCATTAGTAGTGATACTGAAATGATTAAACAGACAAAGAAAATATTGATCAAACATTTTGATATGAAAAATATGGGTGTTGCATATGTTATACTAAGGATTCAAATCACTAGAACATCTGAAGAAATAATATTATCTCATATTAAGAAAATATTAAATAAGTTTAAAAAGTATGATACTAGCCCAATGAAAACACCTGTAGATGTTAATCTACATTTGGCTAAGTATACTGAAGAACCCATATCTCAATTGGAATATTCACGTATAATTGGCAGTTTAATGTATGTCATGAATTGTACTCGTCCTGACATAGCATATGCTGTCAATAAGTTGAGTAGATTCACAAGTAATCCAAGTCCAAATTATTGGATAGCTCTAATAAGGGTATTAAGATATCTGCAATATACCCTAAGTTATGGATTATATTATTCAAGATATCTAGCTGTACTAGAAGGATACAGTGATGCAAATCAGATATCTAACACAGAACACTACAACAGAAACTAAATTTAGCGACGCCAAATTGGTGTAATTTCTATTGACTCTATTCAGTCAAAGAACAAACTAGCGGATCCATTAATAAAGGGGTTACCAAGAGATCAAGTAAACTGTTTATCGAGGGAAATGGGTTTAAAACCTATAACTGAAAAATCTTCATA
The DNA here is from genome assembly GCA_900491605.1 of Calamus simplicifolius. NCBI lineage: Eukaryota > Viridiplantae > Streptophyta > Magnoliopsida > Arecales > Arecaceae > Calamus > Calamus simplicifolius. Next base: position 81,395 of record UESW01002557.1, on the reverse strand, counting down.
GTGGATACCCAACCTAGCTGACTGGAGATCCCAAGATCTATGTTCAAAAGGAACAACTAAATTATGAAGAGACTTGATAGCACTAAGGATGTCCAATCCTACTCATTCCTATGATAATTGGTGCTACCTGCTAAAGGTACTAGGATAAGCATTGCCTTTAATGATTCTTATGACATGAATATCATGTGGGGTATAGCAGGATACTCTTAATAAGAATCACCTATGTGAGTGTGAACTGGGCCAATTCTATGAGAATCTTAATGTTTAATTCTCTGAAGCACTCATGAGACCAGGAGTTGTTCGGAGCCAAAATGAACACAACCATGATAACCAAAAGAATGCTCGAGAAGAAGTTGCGCGATTATTATTGTCTTAGTTTACACAAAACGCTGAAAGATTCAAGACATCATGTTCACCTTTTAGCAAGTAAACTCGATAACAACTCACTAAGGAAGGTTCAAAGCCATAAGCTATCTATCCCAATACAACTTCATCCCATTATACTCTCTTTAGTGTGTCTGCATATTCATTTGCATTAAAATCCTTTTATATGGGGGTTTGCCTTTGCTGATCTCTGATGATCTTTGATCTAAGTCCAATTTCTATTTATGTGGGGGATTATTGGATAAATAGGCTAATAAGACCTAAATAGGCTCATAGGCCTAAATACCCTAATGGGCCTTGAAAGCCCATCACCTCCCTTTATGTGTAAATAAGAAATTGCGGGAACATTTAGTCCCACATCAAAAAAATTAAGAAAGGAAGGTTCACTTATATGGAAACCACTTCCTTGAAGCTTAAGTTTCTTAGGCTCATCATAAGTGGAAAGCTTGAGGGTGATGCGTAGCATCACCCCCGCGCGTGTGCGAAGGGCGCAATGGATGCTTTGTTGGCGCATTTTTCACTTTGCACTTTGCACTTCGCACTTCGCACGTGCGCATCCTTGCAAGGAGCTTGAGGGGCTTTAAATTTTTTCTAGATCATGAGGATATGATGATGGAGACTGATCGGATCAAGATAAAGGGCTGAGATCAATTGATCATTGATCGATTGGATGAAGGGTCGAGATGCGGAGATCAAATCGTGATCGTGATCCAACGGCTCACACCCATCGGTTGATCGGTCAATAGGACCATTAGTGATAAGGCGCTCCTTCGATCAATCAACGGTTGGTAATAAGGCATCCGTCTGATCGTACGGTTGGAGATAAGGCGTCGCTCTGATCAAGCCGTTGTGATAAGAGATTATGAAAAGACGTATCATAGCCGTGTTATGACTTATCCGATCATGGAATTGCCTTATCTGATCGGAGAAGCTACCTTTTAAATCATGAAAAGGCTTATCTGATCGCCTAATCCGAAGATCACGATGTTTAATGGGCATATCAAGGGTGATAAGCCATTAACCCTCACATCCTTTGATCAAATCCGATCAAAGAATTCAAATTAAATTAATTTTGTAGGGTTGCTTTCAAGGGGCACTTTAAAACCTATAAATAGGACCCTAAACCAAGCATTTTCATTCATTCAAAAATCATTCCGAATTGAGTTCAATCCGAATCAATTCTAGCCTTCTCCTCTCTTAGGTATTTGCATACTTTCCTAAGGGTAGTATAGCAATAGTGCATTAAAAAAGAGAGTAGCATTCTTGGTTCAAATTTTTTGGTGAATTGTAGTGCTGCTTTCATTAAAAGAAGATTGTTGTATCCTGAGAGACAATCGTCATACTGACCGTAAGCACCATTGCGGGACAAAATTGTCTTAAGGACATAGAGTATAACTCTAGCCTCAGTCTTATCAATTATGTAGCCACCATCTGCCGCAACCAACAGTTGAATATCTCAGTTTGTTGGGATGTCATCCAGCACTGAAGGAACAGCTGCATGTATGCTTGAGAGGACAACCCAGTTGCTATTATTCTTTGGATGTAGCTCAAGAAGCCAGGAGGCAGCAAGTTGGGCTAAGCTCAGTGTAACCACACATCCGACATGAATTAAGGAATGTACTCCAAATAGCAACAGTTGGCTTCAAAGGCATACTTTCAATGGATTCAAGAGCCTCCTCCAGGTGACCAGCCCTGCATAGGAGATCAACCATGCATCCATGATGCTCAGGCTTCACAAAAATTTATATGGTCTCCACTAAGGATCACAATCGAGCAGGACTGGATCGTACATAGACTAGATTTAATGTGTATCGATATAAAAACTAGCAATATGATGTTATACTATTTATAAATATGCTAGAATTTTAAATTTAAGCTTGATCTATTTACTAAATAAATAATTTGATTAGATTTGCTTAACCTGCTTGGCATGTTAATAAATAATAAAAATATTAGACATTAATCTGTCTAATCTATTTAATCTATTAACTAGTAATATAAATAGATTAAATAAATTGATCAATATAAATAATTTTGATCCAACCAATTATTTAAATGAATTAAATGGGTTAAGAATATAAAATCTAAACCTAACCCACTTATCAAGATGGGTAAATATGTGTTTGTGATTTAAATTTATTTAACTCTAACCTAAACTTGTTTATTGAAGGTTGGCATCTTAATATTTTTTCCTTCCTGTGCCTCTTTAGATATTGTAAAAACTTATAATTTACATTGCCTAATTTGCAAAATTCGGTTTGATAAATTTCTATAAATAAAAGGATAGTGAATGATACATACGTACAATTGCATGAGGTCTCCACTGCATTAAATGAAATAAAGGTTAACAATGACACAATTTATAAACTCCACTTGCGCATTAGATATCATTAGAGAGTCTTATAGGAAAAGCATGATTTCAAGTGAGATATCAATTGCACACCTGAAACATGCAACGGTTGGCTCTCAAAAAATAGTTATGGAAACCTTAAATCAAAAAAAAAAAAAAAGAGAATTTAGTTGAGATATCAATTCCTCTAGATGAAACTTAACCCTCCCCCTATTTTAAGCACCCCGTTGATTCATCTCTTCACCCCCAGCGGCAAAAGGAGGATTCAAGCGTTCCTCCTTTCAGGGCCTGCCAGCGCCGGCCGCGACGGGAGGGGCTACCAACTCAGGCGCACGCGCACGCAAAAGCATAGCAAGCACCCCATCCATCCCGATCCGCTGATCCCTGCGCCCCGAAATGCCCCGACAATTCCACTTTATTTACCCGATACTGCCACTACCGTATAGTACGCCCCCCATTGCCGATGAAGAGTATTCTCGTCCCTCAAAAATATAAAAATGCATGCAGGAAGAACGAGTACCCCTCCTGGGGGGTAGGGTTTGGATTCCTTCGCTCTCTCTTCCTTTCCTTCGCTCTTGATATCTATCTCGCTCTCGGCCTCGGTCGATTGCTAGTGTGGTTCTTGAATCGGAATTCTTTGGGACCCGGCGCTGCGTTGGTGGAGATGGAGGAGGCAGGGAGGAGAAAGGGCTTCGTGGCCACTCTATGATCGCGGGGGCTGGCGGCCTTGTCACTCTTGTCGTCGTCTCGAGGACGGGGGTGTGCATGAGCGATCGGCTTCTGTGTTTATGTTATACGGAGGATTGGAGAAGGCCGGCGTGGTACCGCAGACTGGTGATCCGGAGCAGGGGTAGATGGGGCGAATGTGGCTGATTTCCCTGTCGATCTTTTGCTTTTAAGCGAGGTTTTAGTTCGTTTTTGAGCCGAGATGTCTCAAGAAGAAGAGAAAGTAGCCGAGAGAGGGGAAGGAAGAGGGAAAGGTGGGATCTTGGATCGTTCGGTTTGGAGATCTGTTAAGAAATGCAGCAAGATCAGCGAAAGAAGGCAGGGTTTTTTCTTGATCTGTTCTTAGTCTTTTGGTCTTGCTTCTCTGGATGATTTGTGTGTGGGATCTGGTTTCTTAGGCCAGCTTTTTCGTGGAAGAACGAGATATGGTGATTTTTTTTCTTTTCTTTTGTTGGTCCGGAATTGTTCGAATGCCGGGTGTTTACTGTTCGTCCTTTTTTTTTACTCGTTTTCTTTTTTGATAAATCGCCTTTCTTGTTTTACTTTTTTCTTGGTTTTTCCATTTTCGTTTAATCTTTTAAACATATTGTTTAGAAGAAATACGATCCTCCCAAGCTTTGTGCAATCGATTCGTCTTCTAGGACAAGATTGCTTTCAAAGAATCTGGTTCTACACCCACTTCCAGCGTATTTGTGATATTTTCTTTCCTTTTCTTTGTTCTTGGACGAAACTATAAAAAATTGGTTTCCTTCCGATAATTCTCGCGCATCTTATGACCAAGTCAATTATCCGATAGTTTTGATTAATTTTCGTGCTGGCGTGCACCTTCGTTGAAGTTATCGGTTTGTTGAACTGCCTGTTCTATGCGGTTGGCGGGGTTGGGGCAAGGCATTTTGTGAGCGTAAGCCAGGAGTTTCGGAATTTTATCTAATGTTTTTGCTTCTATTCACATTTACATTTTGGTACTGGTGAGAGTGTGAAATTTAGTTGAACTCTCAGTAGATTTACTTGAACTTGTTCCGGTGTTTTGTAAATAGAGAGAGATAAAGTTGAAGGCTTGGAGACTTTACATGACTGCCTCTTGATCTTTATTCTTAAATTCTCAAATAATTTATTTATTAAAAATTTATTAAAGTTAGCAATTAATGCCTTGCTGGCGTAGTGTCATGAATGCCAAATGTCACATGTCCACAAGGACAAGTGGGTCACTAAATATGCTATACCAAGAAGCTTTTTAAGTATATATTAACCTTCATGCTTTAACCATATTACTTTGATCGATAGAAAAAAAAAAAAAAAGTTATTCGCTTCCAAGCTCCTTGCGTTTATTATATTTATTATAAGCCTGCTTGTCTTTTCTTTTTACTTTCAGTGTCTTTTATAAAATTTTAAGAATTTAATTTATTTAAATAAAATTCTGTTGAACTCTCCAAGAGCTTCAGGAGGAAAAGTAGGTGGGGCTCCGATAATGCAGTAATTTGCAGCAGTTGCTTTTCAATTATTTTTAATTTATGATCAGTACATTCCTTAATATTAGCGATAATATAATATGTTTAGTTGTCACATGTTAAATTACTTATATATGATATTTTTTATAACTTGCGATTTATGCAACTTTAAGTGAGATGCACGTTATGTTGAGATGGGCTTTTAAGTAAAATCTGCTGTTAAAATTTTATTTTATTCCAATTACGTTTTTAATGCCACAAAGTATATTTTTTCCTTTACCATTGGACATACACGTAAAGGTGATAAAAGTTGTTTGTTGTATTGCTGTAAAACTCATCGGCTATTGCGATTGAATGATATTTTGCAGAGTTCATAAGAGATGGACTTTTTCACTGAATATGGTGATGCCAATAGATACAAAATTCAAGAGGTTATTGGTGAAGGAAGCTATGGAGTTGTGTGCACAACAATTGATACACATACCGGAGAAAAAGTGGCAATCAAGAAGATACATGATATCTTCGAACACATATATGATGCTGCACGGATCCTTCGTGAGATTAAACTTCTTAGGCTTCTAAGACATCCCGACATTGTAGAGATCAAGCACATTACGCTGCCTCCATCAAGAAGGGATTTCAAAGATATTTATGTTGTTTTTGAACTCATGGAGTTAAATCTTCATCAAGTCATCAAGGCTAATGATGACTTGACAAAAGAACATTATCAATTTTTTCTTTATCAGCTGCTCCGTGCTTTGAAGTATATCCATACAGGTATGTACCTGAGTCCATCAATTTGGTTTCATTGCATATTATCTAATTCTCCATTTGGGTATTTTATATGCTCAAAATTGTAATAATTTAAGATTTTATTAGTTCTATTTGAAGTTAATGGTGTTAGAGTGCATTTGCTGCATTTATTTAAAAAAATCATTTTTTTCTAAGTGGGAAATGTACTGACGCTTGTGTTTTTAGTTTTGGATGTGCAATATTCATTTATGATGCCTTGACAATTTTCTGCTTTATTTGCTTGGTGGAATGTACTATTGTTTATCAGCGTTTACCACTGTTCTAATTCAAACCCATTTGAATGCAGCTAATGTTTATCATCGTGACTTAAAGCCAAACCACTAGATTACATCATTGATTTCATTGTTGCCATCTTTGACAGGTGTTCCTTCCTACTTCGTTGTCAATATTTGGATTGTTGATGATTTTGATTTACTGCAATTTTGACATTAGTGAAGAAAGTGGATGATTTTGGTATGTTGCAAATGTACTTATATCGGGTACTGTCTCCTGGTGCTTTATATTATAATTATTATCTTACAAACGTTTAAGTTCTCGATTTTTTTTCTCTGTACCAGTTTAAATTTATCAGTGTCCCCTAGTTCTTTTGGTTGTAGTACTTGCCATATTTTGAATAATGCCTTCTTGCAATGTGTGGTGAACTTTGTTTCTTTTTTTATTGCGTTAGGGCTATCTTTCGATTCTTTTCGTCGCTATGCTGCTTGTTATTTTGTAGGCACTGTTAGTCTTTTATTTGGAAATTTGTTTCTTTTATCTTTATTGTTCTTTCATTGTTTTAACATAACATCGGTTTGATCATTGAAGGCACTTTGGAGGATTGTGTATGATGTTTTTTTTTGTGATAGGGGCTGCTTATCTTTCATGGTTGAAAGGATTTGTACTAACCTTTTCTCCCTTATCCAGTGGTTTTACTATTTATGTTGTCTTACTTTTAGGTGGCTTTTGGTGAATGCCTACTATCATTTCTTTAATATTGGTTTTTTGATGTTGCTTTTCTTTAAACTTAGCGCTCTTGGAAGGCAACCCAATTTATCAGTTATTTTTAACTTTCTGTTTTCTTAGCATGATCAGAGAAGAGCAACAGAAGTAGATCGAAAGAAGATGGCAATAATGAAACCTCCAACCTTCAAATACTCGATCAGATAGTATCTTTCCTTGAAATTAATTTTTCTTCCATTAGGGACAATGAAAATTAAGTTGGGGGATAGAATAAGTAAATCCTCGAGTAAAACTATAATCAGTATTTCTGTACCAAATTTTGTCTTGATTTGAAGTTAATCAAGCATTCTAATCATCAATGAACGATTAACGGTTAGATTATTTTAGAGATACTGAGGAATAAATTATTAAGGAAACCTAATAAAAGATAGGGTTTAGCCCACAAAAATTTTTAGAATAATTTCAGACCCTCCTGACCACTGATCTTAATAGTACAATCTACTTAATAAGGGTATGGGTGAAAATGTCATTCAAAAATAAAGAAAAAAAAGAGTCTTTTAAAGTTAATAAATTAGGTTCTTAGCATCTTTCACTAAGTAACCAGGCCCCGTCACCTAAGCTAGTGATGTTGTTCGCGTAAAAAGGTGAGAATGCGAAAGAACCTAAGTAAAGTCAGTCCTACCTGAAGCCTTTTTGACTCGAGTCAGTAAGTCCGAGGGGTGTTTTACACCTAATGCCCTAAAACCAACTGGTTTGGGAGCCATTGGCCTAAGCTCACTACAAGGGTCAATTAGAAAGCAAGGGGTTAGGACATTGCACTAACTTTATATATAAATAAATAAATAAATAAGGAGATTAAATTACAAAAAGACACTACATCCAACCCAAATTAAGTTAGAGGACTTAAACAGAGAAGTGAAAAGTAAGACTTCTATAAATTCTTATGGGCTGCACTCTACCACTAAATGGGTAAACTTGATAATCCAATGAAGCACCTCTCTTATGATCTAACAAAAAATCTTTGGATTTTAGAATTGTAAGATAACTATCAATTATTGGACTAGCCTAATACATATTTCTAGATTCTTTATTTACTCGAGGATGAGTAAGATTCAAGTTGGGAGGAGGGATAAACGCATAAATAATCATCATAAACCTATTAATTAATAAGTCAAAGTACCTATTATTATTTAATATTTAAATATTTTATATAATATTTTAGGTAAAACCTCATCAACTTAAAGAGCTCAATTTTAGGAGTCCAACAACGCAAACGACACTCAAATCGGACTTAAAATGAGCTCGGAATTAAATTTACAAGGATTTATATGGATAAAAGCCTTAGCACATGACATGGTGTGATGTTATTGTCAAGTTTCTTGTTCCCACTTTAGCAACTTATCTGGTTGATACATTGTTGTTTGGCCTATCAATGACTCACTCGTTCTTCTGGCAAATTACAATCAACCCACTTAATGAGAGGAAAATATAAAATTTTGCACCATTTTTAAATATTATTAAGGCTGTAAGACATGATTTCTGAAGAAATTAAGATGCAGCGAATTAGGTCATATGATTGTACACAAGAAGCTCCACTGTTCTAATTTTCTTGTCTAATGAATTTACAAGAAACTCCACTCTTTTACAAAAATGGGGAGTTGAGGTGGACGGAGGTTCGGTCATCGTCGGTCGATTGCGGATGGTAATGCCACCCACCGACCGAGGCACCTGGTTGACTGAGGGGGTTTGGTCTTCACTATCGAATGGGAAGACTCTACTATGGCCTCTTACCCTCCCTAACAGCGCGACGGTCCATGGGTAAGACAAAGGATGAAACTAACCTGGGAATCAAAAGGAACCCAAAGACAGAAGGACTTAGGTCACAGAGGAACTCAGAGAAGAGGAAGCTGGAAGAAAGCGCTGGCAGTGTAAAAGCTTTCCCCAGGCCCTCGGGACGCTTTTATACCCCCCATTTCCGAACGGCGACGCTCGAGGCCCAGCCACGTGGTACACTTTATTGCACCACGGGCCATCCGCTGGCAATCTCGCCTGCGCCCGAGACATGCCGCTTTGATTCATCCCGAGGAGCATGATCCCCGACCAATCGCAAAGCATAGAAAGTGAAAGAAGCAATGATAACCTCCACCTTTTTCCCATCCTCCGATGGGCGCCCTCCTCAAGGAGTCCGGCACCAACGTCAGTTCCCACCTACCGCATGATTGTGGAAGATTTTCGAAGCGATGCTGCCTCAGGAGAATACGCTAGCACACCAGTTATTGAGAACGCACTGAGGAGCAATCATTTTTGAATTTTTGCGCCCCTTTCGCCCAAAGGACAGCAGACGCGTGGCCCTCCGTGCTCAGGAGCGGGGGGGGGGGCATATGATGTGGTTAATGTAGTCACAAGGGCAATCATGGCAAAATCAAAAGCTTAAGGCGGCCCCACCCCGGCGTCTCAAGGCCGGCCAAGTCAGCCCTGACCTTCCCTTGTCGGCCCCGGCGTCTCCAAGTCGGCCAAGTCGGACCCGACCTTCCCTGGTCGGCCCCGCTCGGCCCCGGCATCTCCAAGCCAGCCGAGTTGGTCCCGACCTTCCTTGGTCGGCCCCACTCGGCCTCGCATCTCCAAGCGGCCGAGTCGGCCCTGACCTTCCCTGTTGGCCCCGGCATCTCCAAGCCGACCGAGTCGGCCCTGACCTTCTTGGTCGGCCCTGCTCGGCCCCGGCATCTCCAAGTCGGCCGAGTCGGCCTTGACCTTCCTTGGTCGGCCCTGCTCGGCCTCGGCATCTCCAAGCCGACCGAGTCGTCCCGACCTTCCTTGGTCGGCCCCGCTCGGCCCCAGCATCTCCAAGCCGGCCGAGTCAGCCCCGACCTTCCCTGGTCGACCCCGCTCGGCCTTGGCATCTCCTAGCCGACCGAGTCGACCCTGACCTTCCCCGGTCGACCCTGCTTGGCCCCGGCGTCCTCAGGTCGGCCGAGTCGGCCTCAACCTTTCCTGGTCGATCTCGCTCGACCCCGAAATCTCCAGGCCGGCCGAGTCACCCCCAACCTTTTCTGATCGGCCCCGCTCGGCCCCAGCATCTCCAGGCCGGCCAAGTCGCCCCCGACTTCCCTGGTCGGCCCCGCTCGGTCTCGGCATCCCCAAGAGAGCCAAGGCGGCCCCGACTTCCCCGAGTTGGCCCCAGGACGGTCCTGGGCATTCAAGCCGCCATCCTTCTGACCCACCGTCTGACATTGCTAGACCTAACTACCCACTGGCTACATCATCGATGGGACCAGACCTAACTACCCGTTAGCCCCGCTGACTGATGGGACTTGGCTCACCAACCACCATTTTTTCCTCTCCGATGGGACAGGACCTACCAACCGGCCCAGATTCACGCAACCCCCATGAACCCTGCGGACATTCCTTTCTCACGAAACTCCACATGGTCGTGCAGGTGTCAACCACCTATAAAAGGGTAAGTCCATTCAAGGACCAGGTATGCAAACTTACACACTCATTACTCTATCAGCAAGAGAGGGATCCCCCCTTTGCGGACTCCTCTCGCCCCTAAAGAGCTCGCTTGAGCTCTTTCTCAGCTATGACCTCGGTTGCTAACTTGAGCGTCGGAGGGTCCTCACCGAAGCACCCCTCAGTCTTGAAACTTTTTGCAGGCCATCCAGCTCGGCGATGATCCGCTGACTAAGCAGTTCTCTTTTTTGACATTCAAGACCGACGATCGGGTGTCATCACTATACTCCATTCCATGGATGAAATTATATATATATATATATATAGCCATTATGCTTGCTTTTGCAAAAAATAATTAAGCTGAGTTGCAAAGATTCACGTTCACCCATAGTTTCTAGACCCGTTCCAATGACTCCTTAGCATAATGCATTAATGGTTGGTGATTGTGAACTGGCCCCGACTCAAGTTATCCAGATGCTTCTAGTGTCAGCTGCCACAATTTGCTTCATAATTTTTTATCTTATAATATCGAGTATCTTAGGAGCAAACACGTGATCTATGCTCAGAGTGAACCAACTGATCAATGTGCTGCCACTTTAAGTAACCAAATCATTTAAAAAATTGAGAAAGTAAAACAAAAATGTACCACGAACATATATAAAATCTTCAACAAGAGAAGAAAAAGGAAAAAAAAAATCCAATACTTTTCTTAGAGTTCGTCAGGCTTTCGGTTCCCTTCCCTTTGGCCTTTGGTTTATTTTTACTGAATGATTTACGGGTCAAATGGTGCTTGAATTCTTGAAGAGATGAGTTAATTATTTATCTTTTCGGTTGTGAACTAACTATTCTGGTACAGGAATTAGAGTCGTTCTATAGAGATGAGTTTTTCTAATCCTGCAATCATTCAATTCATGCCAGAGTTTCCAGGTTTTTTTTAAAAAAAATTACATTGCGCGGTTTGCATTGTTTTTCGATACTTCTTTCAAATCCTTTGTCTGAGAGATTTTGATTTCATGTTCAGACGGACCCTGCATGTGGCGCGGCCTTGCTCCACCACTCCTTGTACCTCTGTCCATACCCCCCTCTTTCTTTGTGAGAATTTGGTGGCATTGAGGAAAACCAGGTTGCAAGGGGGAGGGGAAGGGACAAAGCCAGTTTCTCGTATCTACCGCAATGAATTTTTTAATTTATTTTTTTGAGTTCTTTTCCATATGCCCTGAGTTGTTTTAATTTTTTAATTTATTTTTTTTCCATATGACCTTCTCCATCCTCTTTTTGCCAACCCCTTTAGTTGCTCGATGGAGAACTTCATCCCTGCAGCAAGCACACAGAAAGTCAGAAAAGAAGCAAAGAAAAGAAAAACAAAAGAAAGGAAGAGCCCCTGCACTCACCTAGGGTTGGCACTGGGCTTACACCAGCATCAAATAAATTCCTCTCGGACAGGAGATCCCAACTGAAAGGAATCTAAGAATTCAATAATTGCTTGAAGAATACCTCCTTGTCGGCCTACTCCACGGCCGAGTTTCTATTAGGTGACTAGTTGGGTTAACCCAATCTTTCTCCGTTAGGGGAGAACCACCATCCCATTTTAGAGGGATGACAGCGAAGAGAATACATGGCCCAAAACAAAGAAACCCGAAACACCATGCCATGGTAGTGAGAGGACAATGAAGGCATAGATGGTCCTAAAGAAATTTGGAGACAATTGTGCCAGGAGGAGGTCATGGCTCTTTAAGAGGCTTGGCACGAAAGGATGGAAGGGAAGTCGGAGTCCTGCCTTGAGAAACTCCTCGTATAGGGTAACACCTCCGACGGGGCCGGCAGTCACCCTGTCATCGGGGCTAGGTGCGGACAACCTAATCCCTTCTTGGACTCTATACCTAACCCTAAGGCTTTCCATCTCCGGCTGGATCATGGTCAAAGGGGTGCCCTTCGGACCAGCTGAGCTCAGAGCCTTGGCCAGAGAGGGCACAAGATGAATCAGAGCCACTGAGGGCTCGCGGGCCACTGCACCGCTAGCCCTACAGCACAACTAGAGAGGAACATTGTCCTCAAAGGAAGAAGAGGAAGAAGAGACTACAAATTTCTTACCCTTCCTATGGATGAGTCTAGGGTCCATGGCTACTCTAAGAAGGGAAAAACCTAAGGGAGCGACCCAAGAAAAGAAAGAAAAGGAGCCAAAGAGACTAACCTATGGAACAAGAAAGAACATCTGGAGGACTTAGAGAATGGAAGAAGGAACTCTGTCTTTCTCTAGGAGCACTGGAAGCATAAAGAGCTTGCTGGAGAGGACAAGGGGCCCTTTATTTGGGGATTTTCAAAGCAGAAAAATCAACCCGCCCAACGGCACTGCCACACGGATGACCACGATTGGAAGTTAGCTCAACCAATGAGCGATTCTTCACTGCTCGAAAAGTTGCATTCCAAAGCGCGATTTGCAGCAGAGCAATAATGATATGTGGCTCCTCATTTTCAAGAATGTTATCTTGATTCGATGTGGCAGCCCGCCATCTGCCAACGACTCTAACATTAGTGGCACCTGAATCTCGATGTGGCAAGGCTCAACACTCCTTTCGCTTAGCGGATGCGGGGCATGTTGCCGTACAAGCTCAGGAGTGGAGGGGTTGATGAGGCAGCACCGAACCAACGATGATGATCGCACCCTAAGGATCTCCACTCGGTTATCTCCAGTCGGCCACCCAGGTAGGATCTTCAATCGGCCACTTGGGTAGGACCTCTAGTTGGCCATTCGGAAAGCATCTCAGTCAGCTATCTGGGTAGGATCTCCATCCAACCACCCGAGTCGGACCTCCACCCGGCCATCCAGGTAGGATTCATTATAGGGCCCATGTGCATGTCTCCACCACTCACGACTGCTTGCACGTTTTCCCCACAATCAGAATCTCAATAGATCAACAGAGATGCGATGTGGGAGACAAATCTGGCAAACACCGTAACCACCGCTTAGGCCCAGCTAACCCTACCAATCCTGCAACGGCTGCTCAGATCTGGCAAATCATGCAAATCCTGACATGCGGGGAGCAGAACCTGCCAACGGTTATGGCGCAAATCCTGCCCACCATCATGATCGTGTGTTTCTGTTATTCCACGACTCCGCAAACCTTCATAAAATGGGTAAGAGGACCTTCAACCAGATAAGATAGCAAAGACAAAAAAAAAGACCCAAGAGGCACATACACGCTCACATAAAGCACTCCTCTCTAAGATTCTCAAGCTTTCCTTCAAGCCTACGGTTGTTGCCCAGAGCATTAACTTGAGCGTCGAAGGGTCTTCGTCAGAATCCCCTAGTAGAAGAAGTCCATCGGAGGATCCCTGATCAGCAGAAGAAGGTAATCGGATGCCCGCCGATGGTCGAGGAGGTGTCTTAGCGACAATATATATGTATGTATGTATCCATGCAGACACACACATATATGTAAATATATAATGTATACAATAGACTAGATAATATACAAAAGTTTATGTTAGATTAGGTATAAAAACATCAAACTTGGACCTAACTAGAAGGTTTTAGTAGATTTGACATTTGATGATTTCATACTCAATTTATTCATTATCTGATTAAGTTGAGTCTCAATTAAGATTTGATTTGGTCTAATTAAAGTATCAGATTTAAGGGCTTAAGTGATAGATTTCACAACATTATCATACTTTACATTACCTCTTAATTGCAATATATAAATTAGTTTGCCACAGGTGACCAGTAACATTCTTTAACTTTCTGTTAATGGCAAAGATATTTTCACGGATTTTAGGAAATATTTGGGAAAGGCATCAGAATTTTTAGCATCCATCGTATGACTAGATACGATGAACTAATGAATGAATAGATTAAATTTAATTATAATAAATAATTTTTTAATATGTTAAATATGACATATCAGACTTTATTTTCTTAATACATTGATTAGGTATAAAAGCATCAAGCGTAAACCTAGCTTGAAGATTCCAATGGATTTGTTTTGATTTCACACCCAACGTATTCATTATTGGGCCAGGTCCTATCAGGTTCGGTCCGGTCTAACTTGGGTACCAAATTTGTGAGCCGGATTTAAAGCTTTCGTGACATTGTTATACTTTACATTGCCTCCTAGTGGCAATGGATAAATTGGTTCACCAAGAGTAACTAAAGTTCTTCTCAATTAGCAGTAATGGCATAAACATTTTCATGAGTTTTGAGAAATGCTTGGAGATGGCCTTAGAATTTTTGGCAACTATCATACGAGTAGATATGATGAACTAGTTAGTGAATAGATTGAATTTAGTTGTAATAAACAACTTCATATGTCAGACTACCAAGTGGCTAATATAGTGAATATTAAAAAACAATTTCTTAATAATCTTTACCAATGGTTTCTCATTTCGCATGAATGCAATGTTCTAGGTAAAATCATGTACCAATTAATTAGGCTTTCTTCCTTATTAAAAAGAAAAATATTAAAGGGGATAATCCGCATCCTATGTCCTATTCCTACTGCACTCTTTTGATGGTTAGTCTCTATTTAGAGTTTAACCCTAACCATATATCTAGATAGCAAGAGGTAGTACCATCTAACGAACTATTCGGTAGTCTTATTAATTTATATTGATATAATCAAAGAAGACCAAAAACACTCAATAATGCAAGTTTGCCTTCGAAAGAAAAGAGCTAGCTTTAGCTTAATGATTATACTTTTTTTTTTTACAAAAGATTTGGAGCTTGGAATGAAGTTATTTAAGATTTGCATGTGCCTTAACTAATATTTAAGAATAATCAATGTCAAGAATATATTGTAAGGTAAGGCAAAATAATGGTAATGGTTGCATGTGATCCTATCCATAAATGAGGTAAATTGCATTCTAAGATTGAAAACCATTCTTAAAAAGGTGCTTTATGAATTGTTACCAAAGACCTAGATCCAAGTCCCATTTTTACTTAGATTTTCATCAAAATTAATCCTTAAAAAAATAAAAAAATAAAAATTACACTCCATTACAAATCTTTTTAAATTATAATGCCACAATAGATGCGAATTATGATCATATATCGATTTTATCATTATTGAAAACATGTCAATATAATTTTGGAAAGAAGCTAGATTAATATAGGTAATTTAATAATGCAAAAAAAAAAGAATTCTAATGATGATTATGTAATAATATTTTTGTTTGTTATAATGAATTTGTATTGGTCCTAGGATAAAATTGTTAGATTTGTATGATTCATAAACTAATAGCTATGACATTATAAGCTTCTCCTCCTTGAATATGGTGACTTTGAGTACTTGAGGAAGCTTCTCTTGAAGTTTGGTGGAGCCTTGAATGAGCTTTGATGGCTTTTGAAAGCTTTGGCTGAAGGCTAAAACTTTTATGAACGTTCTCCTTTAATTCTCTTGAATCACTTTTAAAAGCTTTTACCCTCCATTAAATTCATCATTTAAACTTGTATTTATAGTCTTCTGAAGGATCAGAATATTAACTAACCATTGTGGACCATTGAGGGTGGTTGGAGTGAGAGATTCAAAGCTTGAACCGCTTTAGAAACTAGCCATTACGATGCCATTTACTGAGTTAGTCGGCTACCTAGCCGGCTAACCCAGAAACATTCCCTGGTAGGTAGCCGACTAACCAAAAAACATTTCCTGGAAATCCTTCAATAGCTGGCTACCTAGCTAGCTAATGGGGTGTTAGCTAGCTACCATGTCAGCTACTATAGGGAAAGTTTCTGGAAAAATAAATTTTCATTGTATTAGTTAGTTAGCTAACTAGTCGACTAATGGAAGGAAACTTTCTGAAAACTCTTTCTGAAGCCATTTTTCATTGTGTTAGTCGGCTAACTAGTCGACTAATGAAAGGAAACTTTCTAGAAACTCTTTGTGAAGCTCAAGTTTCTCTTGTTAGCTGACATGGGAGTCAGCTAACTTGTTCCAAATGTTTAGAAATGATTCTAACTCAATGAAAAACTCTTGGTTTGATGAATCCAAGTAATTTACCCCTTGCATCTTGATTTTTCTTGATATAATGCATTCCCAAACATCTTAATTCCATTATTTAAAGCTTAAAACTTCCTTTTTTATGTCTTGGTTTTCTTTAAAATTTTCTTTCTTGAACCAAAGATCTTGTTAAGAGCTTTGATTCCATCTTCTTCATTTTTGATAACAAATGTATGTCTGTGCTATAGCTCTACACCAAACTTATTAGTAACTCACTTAATTGTTTTATAATCATCAAAATAATGTGAGGTCAATTTTTTTTCCTTTTTGATATGATAGAATAATTTTCTATTTTATTATTGACTAAGTACAACAATTTTGATCTTTAAGAGGTTGAGATAATGGACTAAATAATTAATTTAGTTCTTTTTTTCTTTGCAGAAATTGAAATATGGAGATCACAGTTTTTTTTATTGTTTTGTTGTTTTCTTGGAAGCTCTACACTAAATTGCATATCTAGACCTATATAATATATGTTCTTTTAACTAAAATTTATGAATGTAATGATTGAAATTTCTTATTGTAGAAGCAAACTTTGGATATTAATGTAGCAATTCCATTATTTAAAAAAAAAATTGGAGCATCATATATCTTAATATTTGAAATCTAACCATTATTTGCAACATTAAAGCACATCTGTATATGACCTGAAACCTCCTTTTCCTTCCTGTATCATCAAATTTAGCTTTTCACCCTACAAATTATTTGAAAGATATGCAACCATTTTTATTGTCAAAAGCTTATCATATCATTGAATTGACAGCATTACATCATTTGTTAATGCAATTTTTTATTGAAAAAATGTCTATTTTTAATTAATATTAATAACATGAAAATACCATTCTGCTAATTCACAAGGGATAGGAGATGTTTATCTTTATGTCAATAACCTTTGTTTTGCCGGCTAATTCCCAAGGTGTAAAAGTTCTCTAGACAATGATATGCGCTTCTGTTCACCTATATTTTCTTTTTTGCATTTTGTTCACCAGCGTCAGAGCAAACCAGTTTATAGCCTCAGTTGGAATGTCTAGCTCTATGTCTTAGAATTGGGCAGCTCAAAAAAAAATTCTAAAGCAATAACACAAGCAAGGAGCCTAGCCAAATTTTAATTCATATCTAAACTTGTTGAGTCCAGCAAGAAGGTGGAATAGGTGAAGATGTGAATCATAGAGTTAAAGCAGGATGGATTAAGTGAATGAGTGCTTCGAAAGTATTGTATGATCGGCATATCCAATTAAAATTGAAAAAAAATTCTATAAAATCGCTATTAGGCCAGCTATGCTATATGGAATAGAGTGTTGGAAATACTAAAATAGAATAAATTAAGTGTAACATAAATGCGTATGTTAAGATGGATATGTGATGAAACTTTAAAAGATAGAATTAAAAATAAATATATAAGAGAAATGATAGGAGTAGCCCCAATTGAAGATAAAATGAGAGAAAATCGATTACTGTGGTTTGGATATATACAATGAAGACCTTTACTGCTCCAATTAGAAAGAGTGATCTTTTAATAATCCATGATAAGGATATAGAGATAGCGGTGGACCTAATCAAACATGGATAGAAATAATAAAAAAAATATAACTATTTGTAATTTAAATATTAGAGGAAGCAGATTCATATAGCCGATCCCATGTAGTTGGAAAAAGGCTTAGTTGAGTTCAAGTTGAGAAGAGGTTGAGACAATTTGTGCTTATGGTCATTTGAAAACTCAAAAACACTAACTTCATGCTAAAATCATGAGCTATGTACCAAAAGTGAGGATTTGTATTAAAATACAAAAGTTTGTATTGGAGCTCATGGTTTTTATTAATATATGCATATTTCACATGAAAATTTTAGAAAAATTTAGTAAAAATCAGATATTGAGTTAAGATGATGAAAGTTTCATACCAAAATCAAAGTTCTTGTTCCAAAAAGCTGAATTTTGTGTTGAAACTCTTCGTTTACATTAGCAAGACATTTTTCACATTAAAATTTTGAAAATTCAGATTTTCAAAGTGATTTGATGAGAATTTCATGCCAAAATGCTGAATTTTATATCAAAAAGCTGAATTTTTATGTTTAAACACAGATTTTTGTACCGAAACTCTGCATTTTTGTGTCAAAAATAATTTGTGTGCCAAAACACTAAAAACTTTAGGCTAGAATATTATTTTTGTTTAAGAAATTCAGAGTTTCATCTTTTAAATACGTGCATACTAAAATTTAGCGTTCCGTGCCAAAATTTTGAACCACATGCCAAAACTCTTATTTTGGCATTGAAAATTTTGAATTCAAGTAGAGATTTTGAAAATATGTAGTTTTTAAAACCAAATTATTTTCAACACAAGTAAAACAAGTTTCTTCTCCCCCTTAATAGAATAACTAGTTTAAAATATGTTGAGATTCAGTGCTTACATTCTTAGACATGTTAAGATATAATTTTACTCATGTATGCTTACATTCTTCTCACCCTTTTTGTCATCAATCAAAAAGGAGATGAAGATATATGCACTTGATTGCTATATGCCTCCCCCTTAATATTTCAAAATTGGCCTTTATATAATAAAAGTTTCATGCAAATAATGAAGAAAATTGATGCACAGTCGAAGCATTTTACAAATTTACCATGCTAAAGTTTAATGTAACTATGAAAACACATAGACATTCCATAGAAATCATAACATTTCATAAAGTTTCACAACATTCCAAATATGCATTTCATAAGTTAACATAGAGTTTCTTACATAGGTGACTTACAAACAAGATATTACAACAAAATGTACATCACTAGAGGAAGATAAATACAAAATAAGCAGTTTACACAAAATACAAAATAAATAACCTATTCCTCATCAGAGGAAGATACAACAAAACGATGGAAGAGGATCCAGCTCCATGACCTCGTGCTGATGGCCTGCAAGACACATGAGGTGGCCTGGTATGAAGTGAGGATAAGAGTAACTGGATGGCTGGAAAGACTGGGGAGGTGGCTGAAAGGGTTGAGTAATCACTAAACCTAGAGACCAGATGATGAAGTAAACTAATAGAACACTTTAGTCTCTCGGACCTCTCACTATTGGATATGATCTGAGCTCGCATTTGTCTTTTTTCCTCTAATATCCAGGCGAGCTTCTTAGAATCACGGCTACGTCCCTCCTGCCTTCTCATCTCATATTGCATCATCCTACCATTGAGAGTGGCCAAGGAGTGCTCAACTCGCACCAAATGCATCATCACTTGAAAAAGTATCCCATGTACTCTGAAAATGTGGGGGATCATCGTGAAGTCTCTAGAAGATGATCCACTCTCCTCAAAACTCTGGCTGGACAGTATAGAAGCTACTTCCCTAGCAAGAAACAACAACTGCTCTACCGCTACCTTTAGTCCACTACCACCAGTCTTAGTGAATCCCAAACGGTGGAGAGAATGACTATATACACATCCGTGTGGTGAAGTTTAATGGTCTTCTCGCCCTTAAGCCTAATATCAAAGTGCCTGAATACATGGGTGAGTAGCATACCATAGGGCAGGACTACCTTGGTTTTACTAACTGCTTCCTTCATCATAGGCAACATCAATTCAGGGAAGTCTAGAGGGGTCCCAGTGACTATATGGTACATTATACTTGGGTGGAAGCTACCAGTGCGGAAAACAAAAATCCTTGATATTATGTGATGGAGTAGCCTCATCTCAACATTCAATTGATTTGCTTCCATACGGTCTAATCCTTTTCCATCATCCACATCAAGCACTGTCTCGATTCTTTGGGCTCTAGTTTCTGAAAAATCCATAAGTATACACTATCAATAGGCACTCTCAGTATAGTTTCCAAGGTTGCACGATCTAAATGCATTCTTATTCCTTTCACCAGTGAGAAAGCAGAGACAGAATCTATACTCATATTCTGATAGAATTCTCTAACAAGCTTAGGATAGATGGCTAGCTCAGTTTTACACATATAGGACCATCCTTGGAGTTCTATTTGTCTGCTAATGTCAAAACTCTCTTTGGCTAGAAAGTCAAAGTCAACTAACCTCCCATTTGAGATGGCTCTATTGGCCATGGACTGTGATCTAGAAGCTCGGGAGGAAAGGAGGCTGCGACGAGGAGGAAGCTCTGCCGTAAGGATCCATGGAAGAGTCAGCTTGTTGCGAGCGAGGCAATCTCATCCTTGGATCATGGATCTAAGGCTTTAGATCTAGAAGGGAATGAGGTTCTAGAGGGAATGAAGGGAAGGATTTGAAGTATTTTAGACTTGGGAGAGAGATTGGAGAGTTTGGAGAGAAGATGGGAGAGGTGGGAAGGCAAAAGGGTTTGGTTTTCCTTAAAACTGAACCATCCCTCGTGTTAGTCGGCTACCATGCCGACTAACACCTCATTACTCGGCTAGTTATTCGGCTAATGTAGGAAAAAATGCATAATTTCCTAAAAAGAAGTTAGGTGCTTTAATGCAAAAATCTCTCCAGGCAACTTGCATGTTATGAAGCTCACTAAAAGAGTCAGTTAGGCTAATTATCATGATTTTTAATCATTAAAATCATATCTAGAAAAAGTCTAAAAAATCAATCTATCTAACTGACTCATCATGCTAGGCGTCAAACATACCAAGTTCTCTTTTAATTTCACAAAATCTAGTTTCATCAAGGGATTTTGTGAAAATATTAGCTAATTGTTTATCAATACAAACAAAGTCAAGCATAATGTCTCCATTTTGAACATGATCTCTTATGGTGTCTTATTTCAATATGCTTAGTTCTAGAATGTTGAACTGAATTTTTAGTTAATTTAATGGCATTAGCAAATATTTTCTTTTGAGAAACTTTCTAATGATTAAAATGAAAAAAAAAGACAGCAAAGAAATGCATAAATTTAATCTGTAGAAAGCTAGGTGACATATGTCTACCTCTCCACATTTGGCACAGTGTGACCAATTGATGGACTCATTAATCCAGCCATTGAAATTATATCTCCGACCCCTGCACTGTCAATCACGACCATGCTAGTGCCCTTCTTTTTCATAAGCTTTGTGACCTACATTTTTGGTTAAATCACAAGCATGAGTGGCTTTAACTTGTTAAACATTATGAAGTATTCTGAAACATGTGAGACACAACTGCAATGCCCCCTAAAATACCCTAAATATATAGAATGGCATCTCAACTCCATTATCTGTGTGACAAAGACCATGTATTTTGTCTCCAATACGAAGAACTCCAAATGATATGCGCCCTGTCAATATTCTTCCAAGATAAAAATCACGCTCCATCATGGAAACATGCAAGATACTATAATCATGTCATTTGAGGTTCAAATTAAAAAGGAAATGAAAGCAAAGAGTGCCATCAGAATAAAAAGGCCGGGATCCCCACAACTGCATGCTTATTAAGATACACAAATGATTTCTCCAATAGTGAAACCCAATATCACTATTAAGGTTAAAAGTTATTAAATACTGATAAAGCTAGAATATATAGGAGAGGTACCTGCACTGCAAAATCAAACATGTCCATGTTACAAAAATAATTTCTGGAACTTTTCATTAACAAGGACAAAAAAAAAGTTTAAACCTAATCTAAGAGAACAGCATATTAGTAGATAAGCTGAAATACTGCTGACCGTAATCAAAGGGACTTCCCTTTATTGGCAAGCTTAACTAAGTGCCAATCATCTTACGTATAACTTTTACACCTATTGCAAGTCAAAAAATCAAAGATAAAGGGTTGCAGCTCAATATCTCATATTTCAAATCTCTCCAACATAAAACTAAACAAATAAGTCACGAACAGGAATAGAATAGAATAAGAGTGAAAGGAATAGTGAAAGTGTATGTCATCAAAGGCTAAGCAATCTTGTTTTATAAAAACAATTTGATATGAAACAAACAAAGAAATAAAAATGAAGAATACAACAAATTTAAAAATAACAACAGCACATTGGTACTCACCAGCATTTGGAAAGGAGTTTCAAGGCTCGCCAATGGTGGAGGAACATGTCTTATAATGGCATCAAGCAAAGGCAACATGTTCCTTGCATCATCGGCAGGATTTTTGGTAAACGTTGAGGATGCCCATCCTTCTTTGGTAGATGCATAAAGAACTGGAAAATCTAGTTGTTCCTCTGTGAAACCAAACTTAATGGAGGTCATGAGGATTCAACGTTACATATAAGTGAATGATATATTCAGGCCATGCGAGATAAGTTAATATCACTTTGAAAGCGCACCTGTGGCACCAAGATTTGCAAACAGATCAAATACCAAACTCTCAACTTCATTGCATGTCTCCTTAGAAATTGCAAAATGGTTAAGGGCAACAAAGTGATGAACAATTGCCAAAACAAAAAATGAATAACCAAATAATTAAATAAAATGAATGATGTCAAGCTCACCTCAACTATTAAAGAACAGAAGGAATTTATTCTTATGCCACTCCTTAACTAAAGGCTAAACAGCAGAGTATGTGTGTGCACGCGCGTGTGTGCATGAGGAGACACATGCACAGGAAGAGAGAGAATTCATGTGAAGGTCTTGTAGGAAGCACCTAGGTACCAAATATATAAGATAATATCTAACTATCTAGGCTCTAAAGACAACTGAGAAGGTCTTAAATGTTTATATGGAGATATGCACTTCTTTTTTCTTTATTTGTTTGTGTTTGTGGTGGGCTTGGGTTTGCAATCTAGTGGCAAGACCAGCAATCATATTGCTTGGGTCTTTTAGATGGAAAGATCAGAAGAAAGAAAGTTGATGCATTTGCCTCTTCCCATGTTTTTGAACTCTGTAAATACCAATGTAATTTACTACCAATTATGACTTCAATATCCTAGAATTTAATTTAAATTAGTTCAACCTTTTACATACGTTCCCAAATAATTATTTACCAAGCTTGATGTGCATGCCAAACCTGCACAAAAATTCTAATCTCTCATGCAAAAATCTTCAAAAAAAACTTCCTAGACAACACTCCACCAGGTTAAAGCACGTAGCAGGACAATGAATGGATGACGTTAGGCCACATGACTGCCCAAGCCTGGTTTTGAGCTTTGGGCTGAGCTTAGAAGCGAAATTTCTTTCAAATCCCGGCCCAAGCTTGACCTGAATAAGTCCAAAGGTGAGGCGCTTCTTATATCCTAAAGATGTGCCTAAGGTATAAGGCACACTTAAGGCAAGTTAGATATTTTTCTTATACCTTAAGCGAAATGTCTTTATCTTAGCACACATAAAATTAAAAAAAAAATACTATTATTTTGATTTGAGATGCAAGAAAAGTACACCTTTCTTTGTTAGTTATATTAGTAATTTTATTCTAAAACTATTATATTTATTAGACTATATTGATTTTATGATATACTATCCCATAAACAATTATATGCAAATACACGTAACAATAGAGTTTCAACTAATAGCAATTTTCACTATCTAATTAATGCACAATTTAGGACTATCAAATGTTGTCCACGACATATGATTTACTCTAATATGGGTTCACTCCATGGCCCATCCATGTGATGAGAACGTTCTAGCCACTGAACCGATGCATCAAGATTGCTTAGGCATGGTAGGTGGCATGACACACCGAATGTCCTTCATTGCAATGTTACAATATTCTAAGCTGGAATTTCTCATGTTGAACCATATTTCATTGGTACACTTACTACATCCTAACCACAGTCAGTTGAATAATGCTCTCTTAAAAAGAGAACCACACAAATTCAAAATTTTGGGTTTCACATGACGAGTCCAATTCCAACGATAATACCTCACATCACAAGGTCAAATATGTAACTAACGTGCCCAAATCAAAAGGAAGTGTAAGATGTTAAAATCAATGCTGTCAAAGGCGCGCTTAAGGCATGAGGCGCAAGGCACCAAAGGTAAGCGCTTCTTATATCCTAAAGATGTGCCTAAGGTATAAGGCACACTTAAGGCAAGTTAGATATTTTTTTATACCTTAAGCGAGATGTCTTTATCTTAGCGCACATAAAATTAAAAAAAAAATATGCTATTATTTTGATTTGAGATGCAAGAAAAGTACATCTTTCTTCGTTAGTTATATTTATAAATTTTTATATTTATTATACTATATTGATTTTATGATATACGATTCCATAAACAATTATTTTCTTTACCTTATAAAAAAAGCTAAAAATTGAAAGACAAAAAGATACACCACAAGAGAACAAAAATATAGCGACACCCAAATGCGTCGCTAAACATGCTATTGCGACGCAATAGCGACGCAATGACGGCGTTGCTCAGATGATCGTCGTAATCTCAATTTGGCGCAATTGCGCTTCACAGCGACTCTTTGCGACGCACCAATGCATCGTAATATTGCGACACATCCTAAATGCATCGCCAATTTTAAAACTAATTTTTAATATTTAATATTATTATTAAATATTACGATGCATTCAATTGCGTCGCAATATTGCGACGCATTTAGTTGCATTGCAATATTTAATAATAATATTTTAGATATAGTAGCGATGTAATTTGAGTCGCTAATGCATCGCTAATTATTTTTTAAAAAAAATATTACGATGCCAGGTCATTGCGTCGTAATATTTAATAATAATATTTTGATATATTAGCGATGCAATTTGAGTCGCTAATGCGTTGCTAATTAATTTTTTTTAAAATATTGCGACACTAGGTCATTGCGTCATAATATTTAATAATAATATATTTTAGATATATTAGCGACGCAATTTCAGTCGCTAATGCGTCGCTAATTAATTTTTTTAAAAAAATATTGCGACGCCAGGTCATTGTGTCGTAATATTTAATAATAATATTTTGAAAATATTAGCGATGCAATTTCAGTCGCTAATGCATCGCTAATTAATTTTTTTAAAAAAATAAAATATTAAAAATTAAAACGGTTAATACAATTTCGTTACATTTAAATATTGATCGAAACATTCTTCACTCATATTGATCCAAACAATAATCATTCAATTTTTAAAAATAATTAATATATTAAAATTTTGAAGTTTTCATATACAAAATATAAAAAGTAAAAAAAAATACATCAAGAATCCGAGCGATCACGTGGAGCTGGAAACCCTGTGACATGCGGCTAACCATATCCTGCAACTGACGCATCTGATCTCGCACGTCTGCAAGCTCCTGCTGATGGCCTCGCATACGCTGCTCGAACTCGTGCTCGACCTCCTGCCGAACCTCCTGACGAACGTCCTGTCGAACCTCCTCCGTAATAGATCTCCGAATGTCATCTAAACGCTCGGCAGAATATCACTAGAATATCGCAAGTTGGAGGCCTGATGGGGAAAATATGCAGAAGCTTTAGTGCCCAGACCATAGACCCTGCGGTCTCGCGGCTGGGCACCAACAGCCTCCAAAAACATACGTCGACTCTCCTCTGCTGAGAGTTCGACGGGTGTCTCCCCATCAGTGGAGTCGACCTGCGATGCCCGGGAGCGAAGCTCCTCGACTCGTGTCTTTGAATTATAAAATCAATAATAAATGAATCAATAAATTTCTCTAAATAAAATTTTAGAAATTAAACAGATAATACATTAAGCTAATTTCTTACCGCAACCTCCCGTGATCGCGTATCGACCCAGGAACCGTCCCTCCTGGTGTGTGTCGCCCTGAATAGATGAAACTCACCAGGATCTCTGCCCTCCTGCTCAGACTATAACAATAAAAAAATTGATATTAATGCAAATATTGTAAATAACTAAATTAGTAATTAAATTATTTATGTTTTCTTACCATACGGCGTATGTGCTCCTGAATTGAATAGAGCCCAAAGTGTGGCGGGAGAGACCCGTGCCAGGATCGCCCCTCTCGGATCGGCGGTTCGTGCTGGCTGATGTGGACCTCCTGCGCTAGCCATCGGACTGCCAGGCCTGCTGCCACTCGTGCCAAATACCCTCTGGCACATGCGCAGGACGCTGACCCGATGACCTCCAACGATGAAGCATGTCGGAGTATCGGCGTCCCGTAAGAGCCTCCCATGCTGCCCTAATGGCATCATGACTGGCAGGGTCCCACGTAAACTTTTTCTGCATTAAAATAAATAGTTAGTTTTAGAATTTATTAAGATTAAGAAATTTAATATCAGTAATAAATTATTTAATAAGTTCACCTGAAACTCAAAAAAATAAAACTCCCTCATGGCTGCAGATACGTGGCGCCAATCGTAGCCACTGGGATCTGCACGCCTCTGAAATACGGAGCTATGTGGCTCGATACATGATGATGCTCAATAAATCTGTTAAAAAAATGCATGTTTATAAGTAATTGACTTAAAAACATAAACATATATTTTTAATTAGTATATACTTACAGCCCATGAGCATCCAGTCGAAGAACGGTGCGGCCGATGGTGGAAGAACTATCGGAGGTATGTGCCGATCGGCTGGATGGTAATACCAATGCAGTATCATCGCCGACTGCTGAGAGGTCGAAGGCTGTGCGATGTATGGAGATCCGAACTCTCCATCTCCAAAGCTCATGTGATCTGATGCAGCAGGGCTACGTCCCTGCTCACTCCGTATGTCGTCGGTAGATCTACCTCTGCCCGTCATACTGAAAATACTAAAGATTCATGCAATTATTACGATTAATGATTGACTATGTAAAAATTTAACACTTATAAAATAAAGTTGAATTTAAAAAAACCTCTGTTTAATCGGTGTCATTTGTTTCGTGAAAATGTTGGTTCAACATCCGATGTATCGGACTGCAATTCAGTTTCATTATCATCGGAAGGAAACCGAACATTTGCATCCGTAATTTCTTGGACATCACCATTTGGATCTCTAAGTGATGTTTCAGGAGCCCTTTGTCGCCCTCAATTGCATGCATTTCCATCTCATCCTCTTGAAATGCAGGGCACTCGGCTGATTGACTTGATGAGCTCTCCTCTAATACGATTGTTGAACATGGGGCGATTTTAGAAACAGCTCACCAATCTCGCTTGTCGTTGCACAAACTTGGATATCCACAGTAAAATACTTGCTGAGCTTGGGATGCAAGGATGAATGGTTCATATTTCTACAATCTTCGTCGATGGTTCACTTCAACCAAATTGTAGTCGTTATGAACCCTTTTGCCCACAGCAACTGTCGGATCGAACCAATCGCAACGAAACAATACGGTTCATTTCATAGGCCAACCGGGATATTCAACTTCAACCACCTCTACTAACTTTCCGTAATAATCCTGCATATTTGCTCCAACACTTTCTCCTTTAACACACATGCCCCAGTTCTGCGTGCCTCTTGAAGCTGCTAATCGTTCAATTTGAAATTTGTACACATTAACAAAATAGCCAGTAGAGGTTGTTACGGTCTTCAATAGCCATTGCGATAGACATTTAATGAAAATATTGTCGGTTGTGGACCATGGACCGTTTACCTATAAATTAATAAGCTAT
Organism: Calamus simplicifolius; assembly: GCA_900491605.1. Taxonomy (NCBI): domain Eukaryota; kingdom Viridiplantae; phylum Streptophyta; class Magnoliopsida; order Arecales; family Arecaceae; genus Calamus; species Calamus simplicifolius. The sequence continues at coordinate 53,893 of UESW01002557.1, read as the reverse complement.
TCACAACCAATTCAAAAAATAAAAGTCATTATTGAAATTGATTGAGTGATACTACTCACAAATTTATAAAACCAGGAAGCGAACTCCATTTCTAACTTCTACCCAATTGCAACTTGACTGATGTCGGGATTCATCTGTCGTTGTCTATCACAATACATCCTTATGGGATGATAAGGATTAAAACTTATGTTAGCAATTAAATATTATGATATATTGTAATTTAAATTAGAAGTTCCAATTAAGCATTGAAGTATACACTTACTCAATATATGGATCGACTTCTCTACAGTTCATTAGGATGTAATAATGTGCTGCATTATACTCCATATCGCTAAGATTTCTTAACTTCTGCCCCCCAAATGAATGGCCGATACCTTTAAAACTGATATTCTACCATCATTAGGTTCTCCTTCGTCCACACATACGTCATTGTTACGACCAAGATTTCGGCTCCTCATGTGGACGTGACCTCAAAGTAATGCGAGGCAAAAGTTGAAACTTCTTCGACCAAGTGTGCATTGCATATAGAACCTTCAACCCTTGCCTTATTACGAACATTATTTTTTAGCTTCTTAAGGTACCTATATGTAAAGTTGAGACAAAAAATTAATCAATTTTCTCGCAATAAAATAATATTTGAAATGTCAACATGTCTTAATGATGTATATATTTACCTCTCGAAAGGATACATCCAGCGATACTGCACGGGACCAGCTATGCTCGCTTCGTATGGCAAGTGAACCGGTAAATGCTCCATTGAGTCAAAAAAACTGGGAGGAAATATTCGCTCCAGCTTGCATAAAATAATTAGAATTTCCTTCTCAAGCCTTGCCATGGATGCAGAAGTAATGACAGAGGCAGATAACTCCTTGAAGAACAAGCTGAGCTCCGTCAATGCCTTCCAGACATGTTGCGGAAGCAACTCATGAAAAGCTATAGGCAATAATCGTTGCATGAAAACATGGCAGTCGTTACTCTTCATGCCGAATAACTTGAGCTTATGCATGTCCACACACCTACCGATATTTGAGGCATAACCATCTGAAAATTTTAACCCTCTAAGCCAGTTACATAAAACTTCTCGTGAATTTCTGTCAAGAGTGTAACAGGCTTTAGGATAGGTCCCGTCGGCACTCCTCCTCAAATCACCTCTTCTGCAATACTGATTAAGTTCTTCTCTTGACTTTGCAGTGTCTTTGGTTTTTCTCGGGATGTTTAGCACCGTGTTAAATATGTTATCAAAGAAATTTTTCTCGATATGTATAACATCCAAGTTATGCCGGATGAGATTTGTGCTCCAATACGGCAAATCCCAAAATATACTCCTCTTCTTCCAGTTATGTTCTTTACATATACGGCCATTTATTCTATCTGCATCGGGTTCCCAAGCATACCTCAACCCCAAATGCTCTATAGTATCAAATATATCCGTGCCGGACCTAATCGGTTCGACGAATTTTGTGACAGCTTTGTTCTTTCGAAAGGCGGTCAAGTTACGCCTGTAAGGATGATTTGGAGGCAAGAACTTCCTATGATTATCAAACCATGACTGCTTACCACTCTTCTGCAATGTAAATGCATCCGAATCATACATGCAATGGGGGCATGCCAGACGTCCAGCAGTGCTCCAACCAGACAACATTGCATATGCCGGGAAGTCACTTATTGTCCATATCAAAGCAGCTCTCATGATGAAATTCTGTTTCATAGAAATGTCGTAGGCTAGGACTCCTTTTTCCCATAACATTTTCAATTCAGCCACCAATGGTTGCAGGAAGACATCAATCTTTTCCTTTGGATTTGATGGTCCTGGAACCAAAACTGTCAAAAATATTGCAGAATCTTTCATGCACTTCCATGGAGGAAGGTTATATACAGTCAGTATCACAGGCCAACATGAATACTGTTGGCCCGCTTGACCAAATGGTTGGAAGCCATTGGTACAAAGACCTAATCTCACATTCCTTATATCTTCAGCGAAATCAGGATGATTTTCATTGAAATGCTTCCAAGCTTTTGAATTTGACGGATGCCGCATTTCATCCTCTTTAGATTCATGTTCGGCATGCCATCTCATATCAGCAGCTGTAGCCTCAGATCTGTATAATCTCTGCATGTGTGGAGTAAGAGGAAAGTAATGCATCCTCTTGTAAGGCACACTTTTCCTCCTACTTGTACTAGCTCCTCTTCACCATTTTTGTACCTCGATTGCCCACAAATCTTACACCATCGCAGCTTGGAGTCTTCACCCCAATATATCATGCAATTGTTCAAGCAATAATCGATCTTATTAACTGGGAGCCCAAGCCCATGCAACAACTTCTTCGTTGAGTAAAAACTGTCTGCTACAACATTATCATTTGGCAAAATTTCCTTAATTAACCCAGCTACAGAATTGAATGCCTTTTCTGATAATCGATGTTCTGCCTTAATATTCAACAACCGAGCAGCTGTAGACAACTGGGAATGGCCCTCACAACCAGGATACAATTCTTGATTTGCAGCACGCAACATATCATAAAATTGTTGTGCATCTGGATTTGGTTCTTCCATAAATGTATTCTGATTGAATTCATTACCCGATGCATTCATCACCATTTCTTCATATGTGTTTAAATTCACAAATGGTTCATCTACGGGAATTGACACTTGTTGGCTTGTAACAACTGTTGGAATTTCCTTTGGTTCACCATGACAGTACCAAACATCGTAATCAGGAACAAACCCCTTTTTACACAAATGCACCTTAACAGTTTCAACATCTTTGTAGGCTTTATTCTGACACCTGTGATAGTTGCATGGGCACCTAATCCTAGGCCCATCCATCCATTCAGGTTGGCTACATGCAAATGCGATAAAATCTTCCAATCCATTCAGAAAATCTGATTAAGCAAGCCATCTTTTATCCTTGCATACATCCACGAGCGAGCCCCGTTCATTTTTGACCGACTTATACAATTTCTGGTAAACCATTAAAGGAAACCACATTATAAAACTATATTAGCATTACTAAATATATAGCTAAATTATTTCTTTTACACAACTAAGGTTAATAACAACCATTTAAATCATTTATAACTAAACCAATATTCTTTTACACTACTAAGGTCCCTACCCTGCAAGGCCGGGCCACGGCTACAATCCTTGGCGTGCTAGCAAGGACCGAGGCACAGGTTCATGCCAGGCTAATGCTAGGGCTTGAGTTCGGGTCGGGCTGCAAGGCGGTCTGTTCAATCATGAGACTTCACAAGCATTCAAGTGTCCTAAATTAATTCCACCTTTACTCCATGTCTAAAAGGTAAGGCCCTGTCCCATTTAAGAATATTTTTTGTGATATGTTTTTTTGCTATTAATTATCATCGATCGGTTACGTTGAAATTTCAGCAGTATTTCCCCATATGTTCTCCTAAATGTGTGGCATATATGCCACACTAGGAGAACGTATGAGCAAATACAAACCGCAATCTCAACTAACGATGATTAATAGCAGACTAACATATCGCAAAAAATATTCTCAAACTATCCACCAGGACAATTTGAGAATTTGCAAGACTAAGTCTTACAAATTCTCAATCGGGTCTAAAGATTATAGTGTTGTAATTAATAATATGGAAATCCGAAGACAATCGAACTTATGCTTGTTATTCATAAATTCTTATCAATTATACATATATAGGAATAGTGTTCTATATATATAGTCACTGACTTCTTAAAATTATTATGTCGAATATAAATGTTTGTGAAGACAAATATAAATCATTGAAACTACTAATTTATTGCTGAAAATTAAATAAAACTACAACAAGACTTTCATTCTAGCATTACATAATTTAATGCATCATTCAATTTGAAGCAGAATGTAAATAATCAAGACATAACAATTGTAAATAACTACAAATGCACAAATATTATTTCATAAACAGTTATAAAGAAATGAAAAGCTATGACTGCTATTTTGAAATTAGCTAATCTAAAGAGTTAGGGTTAATGAGCTAAATTAGTTGACCTAAATAGCTAAGCTAATTCAGCTCAACCTATCTAAAGAGTTTTGATTGATGATCTAAAGAGCTAAGGTTGATGGTCCAAAATCAGCTTACTTGAAAAGTTAAAACTGATAAGCTAAATTAATTGACCTAAATAGCTATGATTTATGAGTTAAATCAGTTGATTTAAAGAGTCATGATTGATGAGCTAAATCAGTCTATCTAAAGAGCTACGACTAATGACATAAATTAATTAATTTATTAGAGTGATCATTCTCCATATATATATATATAGTAATACTATTGTGTGACCATTTGAATTAGTCCTATCGAAGCAAGTATCACTTAGTATCAGTATTGTGTGATATAAATTAACAGGGTCGAGAAAACCACCCCTGTTATTTTTTTTTTTTTGTGGCCTGGCCACGGCCGTGGCCATCGCCGAAGAAGGAGGGGTGTGATAGCGAAAACCCCCCTGTTAATTTTTTTTTTGGTGGCCTAGCCACCGTGGCCAGGCCACGGCCGGCCATGGCAGCGGCCATGGCCGGAGAAGACCAAGGGGGGTGGGGAAAACCCCCCTGTTAAATTTTTTTTGTGGCCTGGCCACCGTGGCCAGGCCACGGCAGTGGCCGTGGCCAGAGAAGATGGCCACGGCCGTGGCCGTGGCCGGAGAAGACGAAGGGGGGGGTGGGGAAAACCCCCCCTGTTAAATTTTTTTTTTGGTGGCTTCGCCACCGTGGCCAGGCCACGGCCGGCCACGGCTGGCCGCGACCGTGGTCGTAGTCGGAACCTAGTTTTTTGTTTTTAAAAAAAATGAGGAGGAGGGGGGGCTTACCTCGGTCGAGAGGGGACGCCGCCGGAGTGGGGGAGCTGCCGTCGGGAAAAGGACGGGGGGAGCCGGAGGAGCGGACGGTGGCGATTAGGGTAAGAAAAGGAAGAAGAAGAGAAGCGGGGGGGCCGGCGCGACAGAGGTTATATAGTAGTGATTCGCTAATCACTCGCTAATTTTTTTTTAAATTTATTATGGATTAGCGACGCAAGAACGCGTCGCTAATCCATCGCTAATTTGCCTTTTTATTATTTTATGCAAAACTTAGCGACGCAACAAATTGCATGCTAATGCGTCGCTAATTTGGCGCCAATGTCTGGCGAAAAAATTATTTTTATTTTCTGAGAAAATGCATCGCTAATGCGTTGCAATATTTTTATTTGATAATTATACTTGAAGAAAAATATATTTTCTGAAAATAATTGCGACGTATATATTGCGTCGCAATATTTTTTTTAATTTTTTTTACATTTATTTTTCTAAAAAAACATTGCAACGCAATATATGCGTCGCAATATTAAAACTAGTTTTCTCTAAAAATTATTTTTATTTTCTAAGAAATTGCGTCACAATATTTTTTTAATAATTATAACTGATAAAAATTATATTTTTGAAAATAATTACGACGCATATATTGCGTCGCCATGTTTTTTTTAAAATTTTTTATTACATTTATTTTTCTAAAAAATATTGCAACGCAATATATGCATCGCAATATTAAAACTGGTTTTCTCTGGAAAAATTATTTTTATTTTCTAGGAAATTACGTCGCTAATGCGTCGCAATATTTTTTAATAATTATAACTAATAAAAATTATATTTTTAAAATAATTGTGATGCAAATATATGTGTCGCAATGATTTTTTTTAATTTTTTTGTTACATTTATTTTCTAAAAAATATTGCGACGCAATATATGCGTTGCAATATTAAAACTTATTTTTTCTGAGAAAATTATTCTCTATTCTCTAGGAAATTGCATCGCTAATGCATCGCAATATTTTTTTAATAATTATAACAGATAAAAATTATATTTTATTTTTTTAATAATTATAACTGATAAAAATTATATTTTTAAAAATAATTACGATCGATCCAAGACCTGATCCCGATCGGCCATGATCGATCTCGGACCGCGGCGATCGGTCCGATCACCGACGATCCGACAGTTTCGATCGATCCAAGCCCTGATCCCGATCGACCACGACCAATCTCGAACCGCGGCAATCGGTCTGATCGCGATGATCCAACAGTTGTGATCGATCCAAGCCCTGATCCCGATCGACCACGATCGATATCAGACCACGGCGATCGGTCCGATCGTCGATGATCCGATGGATGCGATCGATCCAAACCCTGATCCCGATCGGCCACGACCGATCTCGGACCGCGATGATCGGTCCGATCGCCGATGATCCGATGGTTGCGATCGATCCAAGCCCTGATCCCGATCGGCCACGATCGATCTCGGACCGTAGCGATCGTTCTGATCGCCGACAATTCGACGATTGCGATCGATCCAAGCCCTGATCCTGATCAGCCACGATGGATCTCAAACCACGGCGATCGGTCAGATCGCCGACGATCCGGGTTGCGATGATCCAAGCCCTGATCCCATCGGCCACGACCGATCTCGGACCGCAGGGATCGGTCCGATCGCCGACGATCTGACGGTTGCGATCGATCCAAGCCCTGATCCCGATCGGCCACGACCGATCTTGGACCGCGGTGATCGGTCCGATCGCCGACGATCCGACGGTTGCGATCGATCCAAGCCCTGACCCCGATCGGCCACGACCATCTCGGACCGCGGCGATTTGTCGATCGCCGATGATCTGATGGTTCCGATCGATCCAAGCCCTAATCCCGATCGGCCACGGCCGATCTCGGACCGCGGCGATCGGTCCGATCGCCGACGATCCGATGGTGCGATCGATCCAAGCCCTGATCCCGATCGGGCACGACCGATCTCGGACCGCGGCGATCGGTCCGATCCGACGATCCAATGGTTGTGATCGATCAAGCCCTGATCCCGATCGGCCACGACCGATCTCGGACCGCGGCAATCGGTCCGATCTCTGACGATCCGACGGTTGCGATCGATCCAAGCCCTGATCCCGATCGGCCACGACCGATATCGGACCGCGGTGATCGTTCCGATCGCTGACGATCGACGATTGCGATCGATCCAAGCCTTGATCCCGATCGGCCACGACCGATCTCGGACCGGCGATCGGTCCGATCGTAGACGATCCGATGGTTGCGATCGATCCAAGCCCTGATCCCGATCTGCCACGACCGATCTCGGACCGCGGCGATCAGTCCAATCACCGACGATCCGACGGTTGCGATCGATCCAAGCCCTAATCCCGATCGGCCACGACCGATCTCGGACGCGGTGATCGGTCCGATCACCGATGATCCGACGGTTGCGTTCGATCCAAGCCTTGATCCCGATCGGCCACTACCGATCTCGGACCGTGGCGATCGGTCCGATCGCCGACGATCCGACAGTTGCGATCGATCCAAGCCCTGATCCCGATCGGCCACGACCGATCTTGGACCGCGGCGATCGATCTGATCGCCGACGAATCGAAGGTTCCGATCGATCCAAGCCCTGATCCCGATCGGCCACGGCCGATCTTGGACCGCGATGATCGGTCGGATTGCCGACGATCCGATGGTTGCGATTGATCCAAGCCCTGATCCCGATCGGCCATGACGATCTCGACTGCGGCGATCGGTCCGATCACCGATGATCCGACGGTTGCGATCGATCCAAGCCCTGACCTCGATCGGCCACGACCAATCTCGGACCGCAGCGATCGTTCCTATCGCCGACGATCCAACAGTTGCTATCGATCCAAGCCCTGATCCTGATCGAGCATGACCGATTTTGGATCGCGGCGATCGGTCCGATCGCCGACGATCCAACGGTTGCGATCGACCCAAGGCCTTATTTCGATCGGCCACAACCGATCTTGGACCGCGGTGATCGGTCCGATCGTTGACGATCTGATGGTTGCGATCGATCCAAGCCCTAATCCTGATCGGCCACGACCGATCTCGGACCACGGCGATTGGTCCGATCACCGACGATCCGACTGTTGCGTTCGATCCAAGCCCTGATCCCGATCGACCACTACCGATCTCGGACCGCGGCGATCGGTCCGATCGCGATGATCCGACAGTTGTGATCGATCCAAGCCCTGATTCCGATCGGCCACGACCGATCTTGGATAGCGGCGATCGGTCCGATCACCGACGATCCGACGGTTGCGATCGATCCAAGCCCTAATCCCAATTGGCCACGACCGATCTCGGACCGCGGCGATCGGTCCATCGTCGACGATCCGACGGTTGCATTCGATCCAAGCCCTGATCCCGATCGGCCACGACCGATCTCGGATCGTGGCGATCGGTCCGATCGATGATCTGACAGTTGCGATCGGTCCGATCCCTGATCCCGATCGGCCATGACTGATCTTGGACCGCGACGATCGGTCCGATCGTCGATGAATCGAAGGTTTCGATCGCCAACGAATCGAAGGTTCCGATCGATCCAAGCCCTGATTCCGATCGGCCACGGCCGATCTTGAACCGCGGCGATCGGTCCGATCGCCGACGTTGATGGTTGCGATCGATCCTAGCCCTAATCCCGATCGGCCACGACCGATCTCGGACTGCGGCGATCGGTCCGATCGCCGATGATCCGATGGTTGCGATCGATCAAAGCCCTGATTCCGATCGGTCATGACCAATCTCGGACCACGGCGATCGTTCCGATGGTTGCGATCGATCCAAGACTTGATCCCAATCGGCCACGACCGATCTCAGACCGCGGCGATCGGTCCGATCGCAGACGATTCGACGGTTGTGATCGATCCAAGCCCTGATCCCGATCGGCCACGACCGATCTTGGACAGCGGTGATCGGTCCGATCATCGACGGTCCGACGGTTGCGATCGATCCAAGCCCTAATCCGGATCGGCCATGACCGATCTCAGACCACGGTGATCGGTTCGATCGCCAACGATCCGACGGTTGCGTTCGATCCAAGCACTGATCCTGATCGGCCACGACCGATCTTGGACCGCGGCGATCGGTCCGATCGCCGATGAATTGAAGGTTTCGATCGATCCAAGCCCTGATCCCGATCGGCTACGGCCGATCTCGGACCGCAGCGATCGGTCCGATCGCCGACGATCTGATGGTTGCGATCGATCCCAGCCGTGATTCCGATCGGCCACGACCGATCTCGGACTGCGGCGATCGGTCCGATTGCCGACGATCCGACGGTTGCGATCGATAAAGCCCTGATTCCGATCAGCCATGACTAATCTCGGATCACGGCGATCGTTCCGATCGCCGACGATTCGACGATTGCGATCGATCCAAGCCCTGATCCCGATCGACCATGACCGATTCGGACTGCGGCGATCGGTCCGATCGCTGATGATCTGACAGTTGCGATCGATCAAAGCCCTGATCCCGATCGGCCACAATCGATCACGGACCGCAACGATTGACCGATCGCCGATGATCCGACGTTTGCGATCGATCCAAGTCCTGATCGATCCCGATCGGCCACGACCGATCTCGGACCACTACGATCGGTTCGATCACCGACGATCCGATTGTTGCGATCGATCTAAGCCCTGATCCCGATCGGGCACGACCGATCTCGGACCGCGGCGATCGGTCCGATCGTCGACGATCCAATAGTTGCGATCGATCCAAGCCCTGATCACGATCAGCCACGACAGATCTCGGACCACGGCGATCGGTCCGATCACCGATGATCCGACGGTTGCGATCGATCCAAGCCCTGATCCTGATCGGCCATGACCGATCTCGTACCGCGGCGATCGTTCCAATCGCCGACGATCCGATGGTGCGATCGATCCAAGCCCTGATCCCGATCGGCCACGACCGATCTTGGACCATGGTGATCGGTCTGATCATCGATGATCTGACGGTTGCGATCGATCCAAGTCATGATCCCGATTGGCACGACCAATCTCGGACCGTGGCGATCGGTCGATCACCGAGATCCGACGGTTGCGATCGATCCAAGCCCTGATCCTGATCGGCCACGACCGATCTCGGACCGCGGCGATCGGTCGATCGCCGACGATCCGATGGTTGCGATCCAAGCCCTGATCCTGATCGGCCACGACCGATCTCGACCACGGCGATCGGTCCGATCGACGATCCGACGGTTGCGATCGATCCAAGCCCTGATCCCATCGGCCATGACCGATCTCGACCACGGCGATCGGTCCGATCCGAATCCGATGGTTGCGATCGATCCAAGCCTGATCCCGATGATGACTGATCGGTCCGATCGAACGACGATCGATCTGATCCGATCGGACCGGACCGGCGATGATCGCCGACGATTCGGTTGCGATCGATCAAGCCCTGATCCTGATCGGCCATGACCGATCTCGACCGGCGATCGTCCGATCGCGACGATCGATTGCGATCGATCCAAGCCTGATCCGATCAGCCACGATCGATCTCGGACCGCGGCGATCGTCCGATTGCGACGATCCGACGGTTGCGATCGATCCAAGCCCTGATCCCGATCGGCCATGACGATCTCGGACAGCGCGTTCGGTTGATCACCGACGATCCGACGGTTGCGATCGATCCAAGCCCTATCCCGATCGGCCATGACCGATCTCGGACCGCGGCGATCGGTCTGATCGCCGACGATCCGACGGTTGCGATCGATCCAAGCCCTGATCCCGATCGGCCATGACCGATCTCGGACCGCGCGATCGGTGATCCGACGATCCGACGTTGCGATCGATCCAAGCCCTGATCCCGATCGGCCATGAGATCTCGGACCGCGATCGGTCCGATCGCCGACGATCCGAAGGTTGCGATCGATCAAGCCCTGATCCCGATCGGCCACGACCGATCTCGGACCGCAATCGGTCCGATCGCCGACGATCCGATGGTTGCGATTGATCCAGCCCTGATCCCGATCGGCACGACCGATCTCGGACTGCGGTGATGGTCCGATCGCCGACGATCCGACGGTTGCGATCGATCAAGCCCTGATCCGATCGGCCACGACCGATCTCGGACCACAGCGATCGGTCCGATCGCCGACGATTCGACGGTTGCGATCGATCCAAGCCCTGATCTTGATCGACCACGATCGATATCGGACCATGGCGATCGGTCGATCACCGACGATCCGACGATTGCGATCGATCAAAGCCCTGATCCCATCGGCCACGATCGATCTCGACCACGGCGATTGGACCGATCACCGATGATCCGACGTTTGCGATCGATCCAAGCCCTGATTGATCCTGATCGGTCACGATCGATCTTGCACCACTGCGATCGGTCGATCACCGACGATCCGACAGTTGCGATCGATCCAAGCCCTGTCCCGATCGGCCACGACCGATCTCGGACCACGGCGATTGACGATCACCGACGATCCGATGTTGCGATCGATCCAAGCCCTGATCCCATCGGCCATGACCGATCTCGGACCGCGGCGATCGATTCGATCGCCGACGATCCGATGGTTGCGATCGATCCAAGCCTAATCCCGATCGACCACGACCGATCTCGAACCGTGGCGATCGTCCGATCACGACGATTCGACGGTTGCGATCGATCCAAGCCCTGATCCTGATCAGCCACGACCGATCTCGGACCACGGCGATCGATCCGATCACCGATGATCCGACCGTTGCGATGATCAAGCCTGATCCCGATCGACATGACCGATCTTGGACTGCGGCGATAGGTCCGATCGCCGACGATCGACGTTGATCGATCCAAGCCCTGATCGATCCCGATCGGCCACGATCGATCTCGGACCGCGGCGATCGGTCGATCACAACGATCCGACGGTTGCGATCGATCAAGCCCTGATCCCGATCGGCCACGACCGATCTTGGACCGCGGCGATCATCCGATCGCCGACGATCCGATAGTTGCGATCGATCCAAGCCCTGATCCTGATCGGCCACGACCGATCTCAGACCGCGGCGATCGGTCCGATCGCCGATGATCCGACGGTTGCGATCGCTCCAAGCCCTGATCTCAATCGGCCATGACCGATCTCGAACCGCGGTGGTCGGTCCAATCGCCGACAATCCGACAGTTGCGATCGATCCAAGCCCTGATCCCGATCGGCCACGACCGATCTTGGATAGCGGCGATCGATCCGATCACTGATGATCCACGGTTGCGATCGATCCATGTCCTAATCCCGATTGGCCATGACCGATCTCGGACCGCGGCGATCGGTCCGATCGCCGACGATCCGATGGTTGCGTTCGATCCAAGCCCTGATCCCGATCGGCCACGAACGATCTCGGACCGGCGATCGGTTCGATCGCCGACGATCCAATAGTTGTGATCGATCCAAGCTGATCCCGATCGGCCATGACCGATCTCGGACCGCGATGATCGGTCCGATCGCCGACGATCCGAAGGTTCCGATCGATCTAAGCCCTGATCCCGATCGGCCACGGCCGATCCGGACCGCGGCGATCGGTCCGATCGCCGACGATCCGATGGTTGCGATCGATCCAGCCCTGATCCCGATCGGCCATGACCATCTCGGACTATGGCGGTTCGATCGCCGACGATCCGACGGTTGCGATCGATCAAGCTCTGATTCCGATCGGCCATGACCAATCTTGGACCGCAGCGATCGTTCCAATCGCCGACGATCCAACGGTTGCGATCGATCCAAAGCCCTGATCCCGATCGGCCACGATCGATCTCGGACCGCAGCGATCGGACATCGCCGATGATCCGACGTTGCGATCGATCCAAGCCCTGATCGATCCCAATCGACCACGATCGATCTCGGACCACTGCGATCGGTTCGATCATCGACAATCCGATGGTTGCGATCGATCCAAGCCCTGATCCCATCGGCCACGACCGATCTCGGACCGCGGCGATCGGTTCGATCGCCGACGATCCGATGGTTGCGATCATCCAAGCCCTGATCCCGATCGGCCACGACCGATCTTGGACCGTGGCGATCGATCCGATCACCGACGATTCGACGGTTGCGATCGATCCAAGCCCTGATCCTGATCGACCATGACCGATGTCGGACCACGGCGATCGGTCCGATCACCGATGATCCGACCGTTGCGATCGATCAAAGCCCTGATCCTGATCGGCCATTACCGATCTCGGACCGCGGTGATAGGTCCGATCGCCGACGATCCAACATTTGCGATCGATCCAAGCCCTGATCGATCCCGATCGACCACGACCGATCTAGGACCGCGGCGATCGGTTCCGATCACCAAGGATCCGACGGTTGCGATCGATACAAGCCCTATCCCGATCGGCCACGACCGATCTTGGACCGCGGCGATCGGTCCGATCACCGATGATCCGACAGTTGCGATCAATCCAACCCTGATCCTGACCGGCCACGACCGATCTCGACCGCGTGATCGGTCCGATCGCCGACGATCCGACGGTTGCGATCATCCAAGCCCTGATCTCGATCGGCCATGACCGATCTCGAACCACGGCGGTCGGTCCAATCGCCGACGATCGACGGTTGCGATCGATCCAAGCACTGATCCTGATCGACCACGACCGATCTCGGACCATGGCGATTGGTCCGATCACTGACGATCCGACGATTGCGATCGATCCAAGCCCTGATCCCGATCGGCCACGACTGATCTCGAACCGCGGCGATCATTCTGATCACCGATGATCTGACGCGATCGAGCCCTGATCCGATCGGCCATGACCGATCTCGGACCACGGTGATCGGTCCGATCACCGACGATCCAACGGTTGGCGATCGATCCAAGCCTGATACCGATCGGCCACGACCAATCTCGAACCGCGGCGATCGGTCCGTGCCGATGATCCGACGGTTGCGATCGATCAAGCCCTGATCCCGATCGGCCACGACCGAACTCGACCGCGGCGATCGGACCGATCGCCGACGATCCAACGGCTACGATCGATACAAGCCCTGATCAATCCCAATCGGCCACGACCGATCTCGGACCGCGGCGATCAGTTCGATCGGCGACGATCCGATGGTTGCGATCGATCCAAGCCCTGATCTCGATCGGCCATGACCAATCTCAGACCGCGATCGTCCAATCACCGACGATCGACGGTTGCGATCGATCCAAGCCCTGATCCCGATCGGCCACGACCGATCTCGACCAAGCGATCGATCCGATCACCGACGATCCGATGGTTGCGATCGATCAGAGCCCTGATCCCGATCGGCCACGACCGATCTCGGACCACGACGATCTGATTGCCGACGATCCGACGTTGATCGATCCAAGCCCTGATCCTTGATCGGCCATGACCAAACTCGGACCGTGGCGATCGATTCGATCGCCGACGATCGACGGTTGCAATCGATATAAGCCCTGATCCCGATCGACCACGACCGATCTCGGACCGCGGCGATCGGTCCGATCGCCGACAATCCGATGGTTATGATCGATCAAAACCCTGATCCCGATCGGCCATGACCGATCTCGGACCGCAGCGATTGGTCCGATCGCCGATGATCCGACGGTTACGATCGTTCCAAGCCCTGATCTCGATCGGCCACGACCGATCTCGGACCGCGGCGGTCGGTCCAATCGCCGACGATCCAATGGTTGCGATCGATCCAAGCACTGATCCTGATCGATCGACCGATCTCGGACCGCAATGATCGGTCTGATCACCGATCCGACGGTTGCGATCGATCCAAGCCCCGATCGGCCACAATCGATCTCGACGCGACGATAGGTCTGATCGCCGATGATCCGGCATTGTCGATCCAAGCCCTGATCCGATCGGCCATGACCGATCTCAGACCGTGGCGATCAATCCGATCATCGACGATCCGACGGTTGCAATCGATCCAAGCCCTGATCCCAATCGGCCACGACCGATCTCGGACCATAGCGATCAGTCGGATTGCCGATGATCCGATGGTTGCGATCGATCCAAGCCCTGATCCCGATCGGCCACGACCGATCTCGGACCAGGCGATCGGCTCGATCTCCGATGATCCGACGGTTGCGATCGATCTAAGCCCTGATCTCGATCGGCCACGACCTATCTCCGACCGCGGCGATCGGTCGATCACCGATGATCCGACGATTGCGATCGATCCAAGCCCTGATCCCGATCGGCCATGACGATCTCGGAATCGGCGATCGGTTCGATCGTCGACGATCGACGGTTGCGATCGATCCATGCCCTAATCCCGATCGGCCATGACCGATCTCGGACCGCGTGATCAGTCCGATCACCGATGATCCGATGGTTGCGATCGATCCAAGCCCTGATCCCGATCGGCCACGACCAATCTTGGACCGCCGCAATCGGTCCGATCGCCGACTATCCGACGGTTACGATCGATCCAAGCCCTGATCCGATCAACCACGACCGATCTTGGACCGCGGCGATCAATTCGATCGGCGACAATCCGAGTTGCAATCGATCCAAGCCCGATCCGATCGGCCACGACCGATCTCGGACCGCAGCGATCGGTTCGATCGCCGACGATCCGACGGTTGCGATCGATCCAAGCCCTAATCCCGATCGGTCGACCGATCTCGGACCGCGGCGATCGGTTCGATCGTCGACAATCCATCGGTTGCGATCAATCCAAGCCCTAATCCCGATTGGCCGCGATCGATCTCGGACCGCGGCGATCGGTCCGATCGCCGATGATCCAACAGTTGCAATCGATCAAAGCCCTGATCCCGATCGGCCACGACCGATCTCGGACTGCGGCGATTGGTCCGATCGCTGACTATCCGACGGTTGCGATCGATCCAAGCCCTGATCTCGATCATCCACGACCGATCTCGAACAGCGGCGGTCGGTCCGATCGCCGAAGATCCGACGTTGCAATCGATCC
>UESW01002557.1:0-33693 GCA_900491605.1 Calamus simplicifolius | reverse complement strand
ATCGGTCCGATCGCAGACGATCCGACGGTTGCGATCGATCCAAGCCCTGATCCTGATTGGCCACGACCGATCTCGGACAGCGGCGATCGGTCCGATCATCGACGATCTGACGGTTGCGATCGATCAAAGCCCTAATCCCGATTGGCCATGACCGATCTCAGACCGAGGCGATCGGTCCAATCGCCGAAGATCCGACGGATGCGATCGATCCAAGCCCTGATCCCGATCGGCCGCGACGATCACAGACCACGGCGATCGTTTCGATCACCGATGATTTGACGGTTGCGATCGATCCAAGCCCTGATCCCGATCGGTCACGATCGATCTCGAACAGCGGCGATCGATCCAACAACCGACGATCCAACGGTTGCGATCGATCCAAACCCTAATCCCGATCGGCCACGACCGATCTCGGACCGCGGCGATCGATCCGATCGCCGATGATCCGATGGTTGCATTAGATCCAAGCCTTGATCCCGATCGGCCATGACCGATCTCAGACTGCGGTGATTGGTCCGATCGCGATGATCCGACAGTTGCGATCCAAGCCCTGATCCCGATCGGCCATGATCGATCTTGGACCGCGACGATCGGTCCGATCGCTGACGAATCAAAGGTTCCGATCGATCCAAGCCCTGATCCCGATCGACCACGGCCGATCTCGGACCACGGCGATCGGTCCGATCATCTACGATCCGATGGTTAAGATCGATCCCAACCCTGATCTCGATCGGCCACGATCGATCTCGGACTGCGGCGATCGGTCCGATCGCCGACGATCCGACAGTTGCGATCGATCAAGCCCTGATTTCGATCGGCCATGACCAATCTTGGACCGCAGCGATCGTTCTGATCACCGACGATTCGATGGTTGCGATCGATCCAAGCCCTGATCCTGATCGACCACGACCGATCTTGGACCGCGGCGATCGGTCCGATCGCCGATGATCTGACAGTTGCGATCGATCCAAGCCCTGATCTCGATCGGCCATGACCGATCTCGAACCGTGACGATCGGTTCGATCGCCGACGAATCGAAGGTTCCGATCGATCCATGCCCTGATCCCGATCAGCCATGGCCGATCTCGGACCGCGGCGATCGGTCCGATCACCGATGATCCGATGGTTGCGATTGATCCTAGCCCTGGTCCCGATCGGCCATGACCAATCTCAGACTGCGGCGATCGGTCCGATCGCCGATGATCTGACGGTTGCGATCGATCAAAGCCCTGATTCTGATCAGCCATGACCAATCTCGGACCGCAGCGATCGTTCCGATCGCCGATGATTCGATGGTTGCAATCGATCCAAGCCCTGATCCTGATCGACCACGACCAATCTCGGACCACGGCGATTGGTCCGATCGCCGACGATCCAACGATTGCGATCGATCAAAGCCCTGATCCCGATCGGCCACGATCGATCTCGGACCGCGGTGATCGGACCGATCGCCACTGATTCGATGTTTGTGATCGATCCAAGCCCTGATCGATCCTGATTGGCCATGACCGATCTCGGACCACTGCGATCGGTTCGATCGCCGACGATCCGACGGTTGCGATCGATCCAAGCCCTGATCCCAATCGGCCACGACCGATCTTGGACCGCGGCGATCGGTTCGATCGCCGATGATCCGATGGTTGCGATCGATCCAAGCCCTGATCCCGATCGGCCACGACCGATCTCGGACCGCGGTGATCGTTTCGATCACCGACGATTCGACAGTTTCGATCGATCCAAGCCCTGATCCCGATCGGCCATGACCGATGTCGAACCACGGCGATCGGTCGATCATCGATGATCCGACCGTTATTATCGATCAAAGCCCTGATCCTGATCAGCCATGACCGATCTCGGACCGCGGTGATAGGTCCGATCACCGACGATCCAACATTTGCGATCGATCCAAGCCCTAATCGATCCCGATCGGCCATGACCGATCTCGAACCGCGGCGATCGGTTCGATCACCGAGGATCCAACATTTGCGATCGATACAAGCCCTAATCTTGATCGGCCACGACCGATCTTGGACCACAGCGATCGGTCCGATCACCGATGATCCGACAGTTGTGATCGATCCAAGCCCTGATCCTGATCGGCCATGACCGATCTCGGACCGCGGTGATTGGTCCGATCGCCGACGATCCGACGGTTGCGATCGTTCCAAGCCCTGATCTCGATCGGCCATGACCGATCATGAACCACGGCGGTCGATCCAATCGCCGATGATCCGACGGTTGCGATCGATCCAAGCACTGATCCTGATCGACCACGACTGATCTCGGACCGCGGCGATCGGTCCGATCACTAACGATCCGATGATTGCGATTGATCCAAGCCCTGATCCCGATCGACCACGACTGATCTCGAACCGCGGCGATCGTTCCGATCGCCGATGATCCGATGGTTGCGATCGATCCAAGACCTGATACCGATCGGCCACGATCAATCTTGGACCGCGGCGATCGGTCCGATCACCGACGATCCAACGGTTGCGATCGATCCAATCCCTAATCCCGATCGGCCATGACCAATCTCGAACCGCGGCGATCGGTCCGCTTGCCGACGATCCGATGGTTGCGATCGATCAAAGACCTGATCCCGATCGGCCACGATCGATCTCGGACCACGGCGATCAGACCGATCACCGATGATCTGACGTTTGCGATCGAACCAAGCCCTGATCGATCCCGATCGGCCACGACCGATCTCGGAGAACTGCAATCGGTTCGATCACCGATGATCCGACGGTTGCGATCGATCCAAGCCCTATTCCCGATCGGCCACGACCGATCTCGAACCACGGTGATCCATCCAATCACCGATGATCCGACGGTTGCGATCGATCAAAGGCCTGATCCCGATCGGCCAAGACCGATCTCAGACCGCGGCGATCGGTTCGGTTGCCGACGATCCGATGGTTGCGATCGATCCAAGCCCTGATCCCGATCGGCCACGACCGATCTCGAACCACGGTGATCCATCCAATCACCGACGATCCGACGGTTGCGATCGATCAAGTCCTGATCCCGATCGGCCACGATTGATCTCGGACTGCGACGATCGATCCGATTGCCGATGATCCGACGTTTGTGATCGATCCAAGCCCTGATCGATCTTGATCGGCCATGACCGATCTCGGACCATGGCGATCGATTCAATCGCCAATGATCCGACGGTTGCGATTGATATAAGCCCTGATCCCGATCGGCCATGACCGATCTCGAACCGCGGCGATCGGTCCGATCACCAATGATCCGACGGTTACGATCGATCCAAACCCTGATCCCGATCGGCCATGACCGATCTCGTACCGCAGCGATCGGTCCGATCACCGATGATTCGACGGTTGCGATCGTTCCAAGCCCTGATCTCGATTGGCCATGACCGATCTCGGACCGCGGTGGTCGGTCCAATCACCGACGATCCAATGGTTGCGATCGATCCAAGCACTAATCCTGATCGACCGCGACCGATCTCGGACCGCGGTGATTGGTCCGATCACCGATGATCTGACGGTTGCGATCGATCCAAGCCCTGATCCCGATCGGCCACAACCGATCTTGAACTGCGGTGATAGGTCCGATCGCCGATGATCCGACAGTTGTGATCGATCCAAGCCTTGATCCCGATCGGCCACGACCGATCTCGGACCGCGGCGATCGATCCGATCACCGACGATCCGACGGTTGTGATCGATCCAAGCCTTGATCCCAATCGGCCACGACCGATCTCGGACCGCAGCGATCAGTCGGATTGCCGATGATCCAATGGTTGCGATCGATCCAAGCCCTGATCCCTATCGGCCCCGACCGATCTCGGACCGCGGCGATCGGCTCGATCTCCGATGATCCGACGGTTGCGATCGATCCAAGCCCTGATCCCGATCGGCCATGACCTATCTCCGACCACGGCGATCGGTTTGATCGCTGACGATCCGATGGTTGCAATCGATCCAAGCCCTGATCCTTATCGGCCACGATCGATCTCGGACCGCGGCGATCGGTTCGATCGCCGACGATCCGATGGTTGCGATCGATCCATGCCCTAATCCCGATCGGCCATGACCGATCTTGGACCACGGCGATCGGTCCGATCACCAACGATCCGACGATTGCGATCGATACAAGCCCTGATCCCGATCGGCCATGACCAATCTTGGACAGCGGCGATCGGTCCGATCGCTAACAATCCGACGGTTGCCATCGATCCAAGCCCTGATCCTGATCGACCATGACCGATCTCGGACAACGGCGATCGATTCGATCGCCGATGATCCGATGGTTGTGATAGATCCAAGCCCTGATCCCGATCGGCCACGACCGATCTCAGATCGCGGTGATCAGTTCGATCGCCGACGATCCGACGGTTACGATCGATCCAAGCCCTAATCCCGATTGGCCGTGACCGATCTCGGACCGCAACGATCGGTCCGATCGCCGATGATCCGACGGTTGCAATCGATCAAAGCCCTGATCCCGATCGGCCACGACCGATCTCGGACTGGGGGGATCGGTCCGATCGTCGACTATCCGACGATTGCGATCGATCCAAGCCCTGATCCCGATCGGCCACGATCGATCTCGAACAGCGGCGGTCGGTCCGATCGCCGACGATCCAACGATTGCGATCGATCCAAGCCCTGATCCCGATCGGCCATGACTGATCTCGAACCGCAGCGATCGGTTCGATCGCCGACGATCCGATGGTTGCGATCGATCCAAGCTCTGATCCCGATCGGCCACGACCGATCTCGAACCGCGGTGATAGGTCCGATCACCGACGATCCGATGGTTAAGATCGATCAAAGCCCTGATCCCAATCAGCCACAACCGATCTTGGACCGCGGCGATCGGTCCGATCGCCGATGATCGACGGTTGCGATCGATCCAAGCCCTGATCCCAATCAGCCATGACGGATCTCAGACCGCGGTGATTGGTTCGATCGCTGATGATCCGACGGTTGCGATCGATCCAAGCCCTTATCCTGATCGGCCACGATCGATCTCGGACCGCGGCGATCGCTTCGATCGCCGACGATCCGACGGTTGCGATCGATCCAAGCCCTGATCCCGATCGGCCATGATTGATCTCGGACCACGGCGATCGGTTCGATCACCGACGATCCGACGGTTGTGATCGATCCAAGCCCTAATCCATATCGGCCATGACTGATCTTGGACCACGGCGATCGGTCCGATCGCCCACGATCCAACGGTTGCGATCGATCCAAGCCCTGATACCGATCGGCCATGACCGATCTCGAATCTCGGCGATCGGTCCGATCGCGGACAATCCGATGGTTGCAATGGATCCAAGCCCTGATCCCGATCGGCCACGACCAATCTTGGACCGCGGCGATCGGTCCGATCGCCGACTATTCGACGGTTGCGATCGATCCAAGCCCTGATCCCGATCGGCCACGACCGATCTTAGACCACGGCGATCGATTCGATCGGCGATGATCCGACAGTTGCAATCGATCCAAGCCCTAATCCCGATCATCCACGACCGATCTCGGACCGCAGCGATCGGTCCGATCGCCGACAACCCGATGGTTGCGATCGATCCAAGCCCTAATCCAGATCGGCCGCGACCAATCTCAGACCGCGGCGATCGGTCCGATCGCCGACGATCCGATGGTTGCAATCGATCCAAGCCCTAATCTAGATCGGCTGCGACCGATCTCGGATCGTGGCGATCGGTCCGATCGCCGACGATCCGACGGTTGCAATCGATCAAAGCTTTGATCCCGATCGGCCACGACCGATCTCAGACTGCGGCGATTGGTTCGATCGCCGACTATCCGACGGTTGCGATCGATCCAAGCCCTGATCCCGATCGGCCACGATCGATCTCGAACAGCGGCGGTCGGTCCGATCGCCGACGATCCGACGGCTGCGATCGATCCAAGCCTTGATCCCGATCGGCCATGACGGATCTTGGACCGCGGCGATCGGTTCGATCGCCGACGATCCGATGTTTTCGATCAATCCAAGCCCTGATCCCGATCAGCCACGACCGATCTCGGACCGCGGCGATCGATTTGATCGCCGACGATCCGATGGTTGCGATCGATCCAAGCCCTGATCCCAATCGGCCATGGCCAATCTTGGACCGCGGCGATCAGTTCGATCGTCGACGATCCGATGGTTACGATCGATCCAAGCCCTAATCCCGATCGGCCATGACCAATCTCGGACCGCGGGCGATCGGTCCGATCACCGATGATCTGATGGTTGCGATCGATCCAAGCCCTGATCCCGATTAGCCATGTCCGATCTCGGACCACGACGATCGGTCTGATCGGCGACTATCCGACGGTTGCGATCGATCCAAGCCCTGATCCCGATCGGCCACGACTGATCTTGGACAGCGGCGATCGGTTCGATCGCCGATGATTCGACGGTTGCAATCGATCCAAGCCCTGATCCCGATAAGCCACGACCGATCTCGGACCGCAGCGATCGGTCCGATCACCGATGATCCGATGGTTGCAATCGATCAAAGCCCTGATCCCGATCGGCCACGACCAATCTCGACCACGGCAATCGGTCCGATTGCCGACGGTCCGACGTTTACGATCGATCCAAGCCCTGATCGATCCCGATTGGCCATGACCGATCTCGGGCCACGGCAATTGATTCGATCGCCGACGATTCGACGGTTGCGATTGATACAAGCCCTGATCACGATCGGCCACAACCGATCTCAGACCGCGGCGATTGGTCTGATCACCGACTATCCGACGGTTGCGATCGATCCAAGCCCTGATCCCGATCGGTCATGACCAATCTCGAACCGCGGCGATCGGTTCGATCACCGACGATCCGACGGTTGCAATCGATCCAAGCCCTGAAGCCGATCGGCCACGGCCGATCTCGAATCACGGTGATCGGTTCGATCTCCGATGATCCGACGGTTGCGATCGATCAAAGCCCTGATCCCAATCGGCCACGATCGATCTCGAACAGCGGTGATCGGTCCGTTGCCGATGATCCGACATTTGCGATCGATCCAAGCCCTGATCGATCCCGATCGGCCCTGACCGATCTCGGACAAAAGCGATCGATTCGATCGCCGATGATCGGACGGTTGCGATCGATACAAGCCCTGATCCCGATTGGCCACGACCGATCTCGGACCACGGCGATTGGTCCGATATCCGACGATCTGACGGTTGCGATCGATCCAAACCCTGATCCCGATCGAACACGACCGATCTCGGACTGCGGCGATCGGTTCGATCACCGACGATCCGATGGTTGCGATCGTTCCAAGCCCTAATCTCGATCGGCCATGACCGATCTCGGACCGCAGCGATCGGTCCAATCGTCGACGATCCAACGGTTGCGATCGATCCAAGCACTGATCCTGATCGACCGCGACCGATCTCAGACCGCGGCGATTGGTCCGATCACTGACGATCCGATGGTTGCGATCGATCCAAGCCCTGATCCCGATCGGCCACGACCAATCTCGAACCGCGGCGATCGGTCCGATCGCCGATGATTCGATGGTTGCGATCGATCCAAGCCCTGATCCAGATCAGCCACGACCGATCTCAGACCGCGGTGATCAGTCCGATCGCCGATGATCCGACGGTTGCAATCGATCAAAGCCCTGATCCTGATCGGCCACGACCGATCTCGGACTGCGGCAATCGGTTCGATCGCCGACTATCCGACGGTTGCGATTGATCCAAGCCCTGATCCCGATCGGCCATGACCGATCTCGAACAGCGGCGGTCGGTCCGATCGCCGAAGATCCGATGGTTGCGATCGATCCAAGCCCTGATCCCGATCGGCCACGACCGATCTCGAACCGCGATGATCGGTTCAATCGCCGATGATCCGATGGTTGCGATCGATCCAAGCTCTGATCCTGATCGGCCATGATTGATCTCGGACCACGGCGATCGGTCCGATCACCGACGATCTGATGGTTAAGATCGATCAAAGCCTTGATCCCAATCGGCCACGACCGATCTTGGACCGTGGCGATCGGTTCGATCACCGATGATCGACGGTTGCGATCGATCTAAGCCCTGATCCCGATCAGCCATGACGGATCTCAGACCGTGGTGATCGGTTTGATCGCCGACGATCCGACGGTTGCGATCGATCCAAGCCCCAATCCCGATCGGCCCGACCGATCTCGGACCGCGGCGATCGTTTCGATCACCGACGATCCGACGGTTGCAATCGATCCAAGCCCTGATCCCGATCGGCCATGATCGATCTCGGACCGTGGCAATCGGCTCGATCACCGACAATCCGACAGTTGCGTTCGATCCAATCCCTAATCCATATCGGCCACGACCGATCTTGGACCGCGGCGATCGGTATGATCGCCGATGATCGTTGTGATCGATCCAAGCCCTGATACCAATCAGCCGCGACCGATCTCGGACCGCGGCGATCGGTCCGATCGCCAACTATCCGACGGTTGCAATGGATCCAAGCCCTGATCCCGATCGGCCACGACCGATCTCGGACAGCGGCGATCGGTCCGATCGCCGATGATCCGACGGTTGCGATCGATCCAAGCCCTGATCTCGATCGGCCACGACCAATCTTGGACCGCGGCGATCGGTCCGATTGCCGACTATCCGATGGTTGCGATCGATCCAAGCCTTGATCCCGATCGGCCACGACCGATCTCGGACCGCGGCGATCGATTCGATCGGTGATGATCCGACAGTTGCAATCGATCCAAGCCCTGATCCTGATCGGCCATGATCGATCTCGGACCGCAGCGATCGGTCCGATCGCCAATGATCCGATGGTTAAGATCGATCCAAGCCCTAATCCAGATCGGTCGCGACTGATCTCGGACCGCGGTGATCGGTCCGATCACCGATGATCCGACGGTTGCAATCGATCCAAGCCCTAATCTAGATCGGCCGCGACCGATCTCGGACCGTGGCGATCGGTCCGATCGTCGATGATCCGACGGTTGTAATCGATCAAAGCCCTGATCCCGATCGGCCACGACCGACCTCGGACTGCGGCGATCGGTTCGATCGCCGACTATATGACGGTTGCGATCGATCCAAGCCCTGATCCCGATCGGCCACGACCGATCTCGAACAGCGGCGGTCGGTCCAATCACCGACGATCCGACGATTGCGATCGATCCAAGCCCTGATCCCGATCGGCCATGACCGATCTCAAACCGCGGTGATCGGTTCGATCGCCGACGATCTGACGGTTGCGATCGATCCAAGCTCTGATCTCGATTGGCCACGACCGATCTCGGACCGCGGTGATCGGTCCGATCACCGACGATCCGACGGTTAAGATCGATCAAAGCCCTGATCCCAATCGGCCACGACCAATCTCGGACCACGGCGATCGGTCCGATCCCCGATGATCCGATGGTTGCGATCGATCCAAGCCCTGATCCCGATCAGCCATGATGGATCTCAAACCACGGCGATCGGTTCGATCGCCGACGCTCCAACGTTTCCGATCGATCCAAGCCCTGATCCCAATCGGCCACGACCGATCTTAGACCGCGGTGATCAATTCGATCGCCGACGATCCGATGGTTGCGATTGATCCAAGCCCTGATCCCGATCGGCCATGGCCGATCTCGGACCGCGGCGATCAGTTCGATCATCGACGATCCCGATCCAAGCCCTAATCCCGATCGGCTACGACCGATCTCGTACCGCGGCGATCGGTCCGATCGCCGATGATCCGACGGTTGCAATCGATCCAAGCCCTGATCCCGATCAGCCACGATCGATCTCGGACCGCGGTGATCGGTCCGATCGGTGACTATCCGACGGTTGCGATCGATCCAAGCCCTGATCCCGATCGGCCACGACCGATCTCGAACCGGCGATCGGTTCGATCACCGATGATTCGACGGTTGCAATCGATCCAAGCCTGATCCCGATAAGCCACGACCGATCTCGGACCGCAGCGATCGGTCCGATCACCGATGATCCGATGGTTGCGATCGATCAGAGCCCTGATCCCGATCGGCCACGACCGATCTCGGACCGCGGCAATCGGTCCGATTGCCGATGATCCGACGATGCCGATCGATCGATGATCCGATCTCGGGCCGCGGCGATCGATTCGATCGCCGATGATTCGACGGTTGCAATTGATACAAGCCCTGATCACGATCGGCCACGACCGATCTTGGACTGCGGCGATCGGTCTGATCACCGACTATCCGATGGTTGCGATCGATCCAAGCCCTGATCCCGATCGGTCACGACCGATCTCGAACCGCGGCGATCGGTTCGATCACCGACGATCCGACAGTTACACTCGATCCAAGCCCTGAAGCCGATCGGCCACGGCCGATCTCGAATCACGGCGATCGGTCCGATCATCGATGATCGGACGGTTGCGATCGATCAAAGCCCTAATCCCAATCGGCCACGACCGATCTCGGACCGCGGTGATCGGTCCGATTGCCAACGATCCGACGTTTGCGATCGATCCAAGCCCTGATCAATCCCGATCGGCCCTGATCGATCTCGGACCAGCGATCGATTTGATCGCCGACGATCGGACGGTTGTGATCGATACAAGCCCTGATCCCGATTGGCCACGACCGATCTCAGACCGCAACGATTGGTCCGATCGCCGATGATCATACGGTTGCGATCGAACCAAACCCTGATCCCGATCGAACACGACCGATCTCGGACCACAGCGATCGGTCCGATCGCCGACGATCCGATGGTTGCGATCGTTCCAAGCCCTGATCTCGATCGGCCACGACTGATCTCGGACCGCGGCGGTCGGTCCAATCGTCGATGATCCAACGGTTGCGATCGATCCAAGCACTGATCCTGATCGACCGCGACCGATCTCAGACCGCGGCGATCGGTCCGATCACCGATGATCCGACGATTGCGATCGATCCAAGCCCTGATCTCGATCGGCCACGATCAATCTCGAACCGCGGCGATCGGTCCGATCGCCGATTATCCGATGGTTGCGATCGATCCAAGCCCTGATCGATCCCGATCGGCCACGACCGATCTTGGACCACGGCAATCGGACCGATCACCGATGATCCGACGTTTGCGATCGATCCAAGCCCTGATCGATCCCGATCGGCCACGACCGATTTTGGACAGCGGCGATCGGTCCGATCACCGACGATCCGACGGTTGCGATCGATCCAAGCCCTAATCTCGATTAGCCATGACCGATCTCAGACTGCAGCGATCGGTCCAATCGCAGACGATTCGACGGTTGCGATCGATCCAAGCCCTGATCTCGATCGGCCACGATCGATCTCGAACAGCGACGATCGGTCCGATCACCGACGATCCGACGGTTGTGATCGATCCAAGCCCTAATCTCGATCGGCCACGACCGATCTTGGACTGCGGCGATCGGTTAGATCGCCGACGATCCGACGGTTGCGTTCGATCCAAGCCCTGATCCCGATCGGCCAAGATCGATCTCGGACAGCGGTGATCGGTCCGATCACCGACAATCCGATGGTTGCGATCAATCCAAGCCCTAATCTCGATCGGCCACGACCGATCTCGGACCGTGGCGATCGGTCCGATCGCCGATGATCCGACAGTTGCGTTCGATCCAAGCCCTGATCCCGATCGGCTATGACCGATCTCAGACCGTGGCGATCGGTCCGATCGCTGACAAATCAAAGGTTCCGATCGATCCAAGCCCTGATCCCGATCGGCCACGGCCGATCTCGAACCGCAGCGATCGGTCCGATCACCAACGATCCGATGGTTGCGATCGATCCCGGCCCTGATCCGATCGCTGACGATCCGACGGTTGCGATCGATCCAAGCCTTGATCCCGATCGACCACGACCGATCTCGGACCACGGCGATCGGTCCGATCGTAGACGATCCAACGATTGCGATCGATGCAAGCCCTGATCCCGATCGGGCACGACCGATATTGGACCGCGGCGATCGGTTCGATCGCCGATGATCCAACATTTGCGATCGATCCAAGCCCTGATCCCGATCGGTAACGACCGATCTCGGACCGTGGCGATCGGTCCGATCGCCGATGATCCGACGGTTGCGATCGATCCAAGCCCTGATCCTGTTCGGCCACGACCGATCTCGGACCACGGCGATCGTTTCGATCACCAACGATCCGACGGTTGCGATCGATCCAAGCCTTGATCCCGATCGACCACGACCGATCTCGAACCACGGCGATCGGTTCAATCATAGACGATCCGACGGTTGCGATCGATCCAAGCCCTGATCCCGATCAGCCACGATCGATCTCGGACCGCTGCGATCAGTCCGATCACCGACGATCCAACGGTTGCGATCGATCCAAGGCCTATTCCCGATCGGCCACGACCGATCTCAGACCACGGCGATATGTCCGATCGCCGACGATCCGACAGTTGCGTTCGATCCAAGCCCTGATTCCGATCGGCCACGACCGATCTCAGACCGCGGTGATCGGTCCGATCGCTGACGATCTATCAGTTGCGATCGATCCAAGCCCTGATCCCGATCGGCCATGACCGATCTCAGACCGCAATGATCGGTCCGATCAACGATGAATCGAAGGTTCCGATCGATCTAATCCCTGATCCCGATCGGCCACGGCCGATCTCGGACAGCGGCGATCGGTCCAATCGTCAACGATCCGATGGTTGCGATCGATCAAAGCCCTGATCCCGATTGGCCACGACCAATCTCGGACCGTGGCGATCATTTCGATCGCCAATGATTCGATAGTTGCGATCGATCCAAGCCCTGATCCCGATCGACCACGACCGATCTCGCACTGCGACGATCGGTCCGATAAGCGATGATCTAATGGTTCCGATCAATCCAAGCCCTGATCTCAATCGGCCACGACCAATCTCGGACTGCGGCGATCGATCCGATCACCGATGATCCGACGGTTGCGATCGATCCAAGCCCTGATCTCGATCGGCCACGACCGATCTCGGACCGCAACGATCGGTCCGATCACCGATGATCCAATGGTTGCGATCGATTCAAGCCCTAATCTCGATCTGCCACGACCGATCTTGGATCGCAGCGATCAGTCCGATCGCCGACGATCCGACGGTTGCGTTCGATCCAAGCCCTGATCCCGATCGGCCACGACCGATCTCGGACTGCGGCGATCGGTCCGATCGCTGATGATCCGACAGTTACGATCGATCCAAGCCCTGATCCCGATCGACCATGACCGATCTCGAACCGCGATGATCGGTCCGATCACCGACGAATTGAAGGTTCCGATCGATCCAAGCCCTGATCCCGATCGGCCACGGCCGATCAATAAGACATAGGGATTGAACCAACAATTTTTCTCTAATAACTTTCTTTATCTAATACTCTCCTTATTGCTGATAACAAAAAAGGGGGAGAGATGGTTGAATATGCAAAAAAAAAAAAAAAGACTTGAAATTTTAATGATAGATGGTTGAATATGCAAAAAGAAAGAAAGAAAGGGGGAGAAATGATTGTTTATGCAAAAAGAAAGAGACTTGAAATTTTAATCAGTTCAATTAAAATTTAATTTTATATATATAGGGGGAGCTATTCAATGCAGGGGGAGCTTAACAACAAGCTTAATTGCAATTTTTGTACATTTAGTTTAAATGTTCATAATTGATGAAATCTAGATAGTTGTTCTTAAGAGTTTCAGAAAATTATTCCAAAGGATCACAAACTCCTAATTCTCCTCTAAGATAACAAAATCTCTCTTCACTTAAGGGTTTTGTAAATATATCTGCCAGTTGTTCTTCAGTATTCACATAATCAAGACAAATTTCATTATTGGCAACATGTTCTCTTATAAAGTGATATCTAATTTCAATATGCTTTGTTCTTGAGTGTTGAATTGGATTTTTAGTTAGATTGATTGCACTTGTATTATCACATCTTATAGGTGTCTTATCAAGTGTGATACCATAGTCTTCAAGTTGTCTCTTAATCCATAGGATTTGAGCACAGCAACTTCCAGCTGCAACATATTCTGCTTCAGCAGTAGATAATGCAACCGAATTTTGCTTTTTGCTAAACCATGAGATTAAGTTACTTCCTAAAAATTGGCATGCACCACTTGTGCTTTTTCTATCTAACTTACATCCAGCATAATCAGAATCAGAATAAGCAATCAGATTTAATGTTGAGTCTCTAGAATACCATAAACCTACATTTTTTGTTCCACTAAGGTATCTAAGAATTCTTTTAACAGCAATTAAATGTGATTCTTTAGGTTCAGACTGAAATCTAGCACATAAGCAAACAGCAAACATTATGTCTGGTCTACTTGCAGTTAAGTAAAGTAGGGATCCGATTATACCTCGATAATATTTTTGATCAACCTTCTTACCTTCTTCATCTTTGTCCAGCTTGCATGAAGGACTCATTGGTGTTCCGAGGGGTTTGATTGATTCCATACCAAACTTCTTTAGAATTTCTCTTGTGTACTTTGTTTGGTTGATAAAGATTCCCTCTTTGCTTTGTTTGATTTGGAGTCCAAGGAAGAAATTGAGTTCTCCCATCATGCTCATTTCAAATTCTCCCTGCATTAACTTAGCAAACTCTTGACATAGAAGATTGTTAGTAGCACCAAATACAATGTCATCAACATAAATTTGAACTACAAGTAAATCTTTATCTTTTCTTTTCAAAAACAATGTTTTATCAACATTTCCTCTTGTAAAATCATTTTCAATCAAAAATTTACTTAGTCTATCATACCAAGCTCTAGGTGCTTGTTTCAAACCATATAAAGCTTTGTGCAATTTAAAAACGTGATTTGGAAATTCATGATCTTCAAATCCCGGTGGTTGTTCAACAAATACTTCTTCATTTATTAATCCATTTAAAAATGCACTTTTGACATCCATTTGAAATAAATTAAAGTTCATGTGACATGCAAATGCAAGTAATAGCCTAATGGCTTCTAATCTAGCTACAGGTGCAAAGGTTTCATCAAAATCAATACCTTCTTCTTGATTATATCCTTTTGCAACTAATCTAGCTTTGTTTCTAATTACTATGCCATTTTCATCTAGTTTATTTCTAAAAACCCATTTTGATCCTATAACAGAATGATCTTTAGGTCTTTCCACTAATGTCCATACATTATTTCTAGTGAATTGGTTTAATTCTTCTTGCATAGCTAACATCCAATTATTATCTTTTTCAGCTTCTTCAATGGTTTTAGGTTCAATTTGAGAAACAAATGCAAGGTGATTACTAATATTTCTCATAGATGATCTAGTTCTTATTCCTTGAGATGGATCACCTATAATCAATTCCTTGGGATGACTATAAGCGTATCTCCAATCTCTTGGTAGATCTACATCATTATGATTAGTATTAATAACATCAGCATTAGGTGAATCATTATCTTTAGCTTCTTGTTCATGATCTGAAGATACATCAATATTAAGTTTTTCAAGATTGTTTTCGAGAATGTTTGTATCTTCCTCATCATCAATCCTTTTGGAACTTGATGCTAAAGATTCATCAAAAACTACATGAATAGATTCTTCAACAATTAAACTTCCTTTATTGAACACTCTATATGCTTTACTAGTTGTTGAATAACCTAAGAATATTCCTTCATCAGATTTTGCATCAAATTTACCTAAGTTATTTTTACCATTATTATGAATAAAACATTTACAACCAAATGCATGAAAATATTTAATGTTGGGTTTTCTATCATGCCATAATTCATAAGGTGTTTTCTTTAAAATAGGTCTTATTAATGCTCTATTTAGGATGTAACATGCTGTGTTAATAGCTTCCGCCCAAAAGTATTTCGGGAGTTTACTTTCACATAGCATGGTACGGGCCATGTCTTCTAGAGTTCTATTTTTCCTTTCAACTACTCCATTTTGTTGAGGGGTTCTTGGTGCAGAAAAATTATGATTAATACCATTTTCATTGCAAAAACTTTCAAATAA
Source organism: Calamus simplicifolius (assembly GCA_900491605.1). Classification (NCBI taxonomy): domain Eukaryota; kingdom Viridiplantae; phylum Streptophyta; class Magnoliopsida; order Arecales; family Arecaceae; genus Calamus; species Calamus simplicifolius. Next base: position 17,771 of record UESW01002557.1, on the reverse strand, counting down.
GTGATTTTCAAATTCAGTTCCATGATCACTTCTTAGAGACACTATGGTAGTGTTTTTCTCATTTGTTACTTTCTTGAAGAATTTCAGGAATATCGAGAAAGTCTCATCTTTGTGAGCTAAAAACATTACCCAAGTGAATCTAGAGTAATCATCTACTATCACAAGACCATATTTCTTTCCTCCTAGACTTGTGGTTCTAGTTGGTCCAAAAAGGTCCATGTGAAGTAGCTCTAATGGCCTAGAAGTTGAAACAACATTTTTAGATTTAAAAGAACTTCTCGTTTGTTTTCCAAACTGACATGCATCACATATTTTGTTATTTTCAAAATCTATTTTAGGTAGTCCTTTTACTAAATCCATTCTAATTAGTTTTGAAATCAGGTGTGTGCTTGCGTGACCTAATCTTCGATGCCACAACCAACCAATCTCATTCATATTAGCATTATTAGCAACTAAGCAATGATTATTAGTAGACAAATTGTCTAAGTCAATCAAGTATACATTGCCATTTCTATTTCCAATAAAAACAATGCTATTATCAATGGGATTAGCAACTGTGCATATAGAAGATTCAAATGATACTTTAAAACCTTTGTCACATAATTGACTAATGCTAATTAAATTATGTTTCAAACCATCAACATATAAGACATTTTCAATATATGTGGAGGGAGTTATTTGAATGTTACCAAGCCCCAAGATTTGGCCTTTGCCATTATCCCCAAATGTAACTACTCCTCCTCTTTTGCTTTCGAGGGTGATGAATTGATCTTTGTCACCCGTCATGTGCCTTGAGCAGCCGCTATCAAGATACCACTTTCGCTTTGATCTTTTGGCCGCAAGACACTCCTGCAAAGATGATCAAGTCTTATGTTTAGGTACCCAAGCTTTCTTGGGTCCTTCATGGTTAGTAGCAATAAAAACTGTTCCTTTTGGAACCCATATTTTCTTTCCTTTAATATTTAAGTTTTTATTAGGTTTTAGAATTTTACATTCATAAGATTTATGTCCTTTTTGATTACATTTAAAGCATGTAAAATTACTTTGGCCAGCACGCACAAAAATATTTTTCAGTGATTTTTGTTTTCTAAAGTGTTATACCCTAATCCGGCTTTGTCAAAAACTGCTTTTTGACTATTTAATAACATGTTCAATTTAGTTGAGCTTAAGGTAAACTTATCAACTATGTTCTTATATTTTTCAACCTCTTTCCTTAGTTTATCATTTTCATTGGAAATTAATTCTTTTTCTTTTACCAAAATTTTATTTTCAGATTTAAGTTTCTTAACTTCATTATTAAGATCTTCCTTTTCTTTAATGAAAGTTGAATTTTCATTTTTCAAAAGCTTGTATTTCTTTTTCAAAACCTTGAAATCGCCGACAAGTTCATTAAAAGCATCAAATAATTCATCAAATGCAAACTCATCGCAAGGGTTATCGGAACTTACCTCATCGTTGTCGTCCGCCATAAAACATACATTTGCGACTTCCTTTTGTTCTTCTTCTTCGGAAGAAGATTCTTCGCTATCACTCCAAGTCGCCACATAAGCCTTCTTTTTCTTTTTGTAGGCTTTCTTTAATTTAGGACATTCATTCCTAAAGTGCCCCGGTTTATTACACTCATAGCAAGTCAAGGGGTCTTTCTCTTTTTCTTTGTCCTTGTCCTTGTTCTTATCCTTTTCTCCTTCCCACTTTGCTCCAAATTTCTTCTTGTGGAAGGGTTTCTTTCTCCTCATGAATCTTTTAAACTTTTTAGCTAAGAGAGCAGTCTCTTCATCATCATCATCATCATCATCGCTGCTGCTCTCTTCTTCTTTTGCAGCTTTGAGGGCAATCACTTTCTTCTTCTTTGTGTCCTCCTCTACGTGCTGCTTCATTGTCAACTCATGGGTCATAAGTGATCCTAGAAGCTCCTCTAAGGGCAGAGTGTTGAGGTCCTTTGCTTCTTGGATTGCTGTCATTTTGGCTTCCCATGATCTTGGTAGTGACCTAAGAATTTTTCGAACAAGTTCTGAGTTAGTATATGTCTTACCAAGACTTTTTAAACCATTTACAATATCTGTAAATCTAGTATACATGCATGCAATGGTTTCAGATTGTTCCATGCTAAACAACTCATATTTATGAACAAGAATATTAATTTTAGATTCTTTTACTTGGTTGGTACCCTCATGGGTAACCTCTAATCTATCCCAAATCTCCTTTGCGGAATTACATGTGGAGATTCTATTAAATTCATTTGCATCTAAAGAGCAATATAAAACATTCATGGCTTTAGCGTTAAGCTGTGCCATCTTCCTATCATTATCATTCCAGTCCCTTTCGGGCTTAGGAACAATAGTGCCATCAATAACATGTGTGGGTGTACTAGGTCCATTAATTATAACACCCCATAGTTCATAGTCAGAAGCTTGAATGAATATCCTCATTCTAGCTTTCCAATATGAATAATTTGAACCATTAAACAGTGGAGGTCTATTCGTAGAATGACCTTCAGCAAATGATCCAACTTGAGCTGCCATTTGGATCTTTAGCTCTTGATCGTGTGATCAAAATCTAATGAGCACTAGCTCTGATACCAATTGTTGGCCCAGATGACAACCCAAGAGGGGGGGTGAATTGGGTTCTTTAAAAAAAATTTAAACCTTTTGAAATATTTGTTTGCTTAGTGTGAGTGAAAGTGAATGCAGATGCAAAAACAAAATACAATCAATAAGATAGAGATAGAGATAGAGATAAAGGAGACACGGCAAACACAAAGATTTTATAGTGGTTCGGTGTATCCAACACCTACGTCCACTCCCAAGATTCACTTGGGTCCACACTATAATCTTCCTTGATTACAGCCGAGTTGTTTTACAAGCTCACAACTCAAACTTGTTGTTTTCCCGGGATCACAACGAACCCAGCCGGTTTTTCGGGCTCACCAGCACAAAAACCCTAACACAAGCTATACCAAGCTTGTACCGAGGTAAGACTACCTCCACTAGTTCAATCCCCCAGATTGAACTAGACACAAACAAAAGAAATATTGTTTTTCAAGTACACAGCTCCTCAATGAGCAAATAATCAAGTAAATGAACAAGGTTTAGAAAAGCCTGATTTGTAGTTGGTTGGCTTTTGAGCTTTTCTTCTTTTCTTCTTCTCCTTGCTAGATTGAATCAAGCCTCAGCTCCGATTCTTCACAGTTGAAGCAGTTGAGAAGGATTGAAAAGCAAGAAACTGATCCTCTTTCTCAATTTGGGAAATCCACCAAAACTTTGATTTGAATGCCTTGGATTCCTCTTGAGCTTTTTGGAGTGGAGTGGATTTGAGCTAGAAGGTTTTTTCTCTTGAGATTCAGGCTCTCTCTTTTTCGGATTTTTGAATTGGGATTTCTCTATTTCCGTTTTTCTTCTTTGTTTTTCGTTCTTGTTTTTGAATGATAGTCTTCCTTTTTATAGATTTCTTTCAAACCTATTTTTGGAAGAAAACTATCCGTTGGAGTGTACCTTGCAACAAAATATATCCGTTAGAAATAAAGTAAAATAGAAATATTACCGTTAGAGCTGATCTGGCAATTTGATTTTTCGTTCCAGGTGGGTTGGAGTCGACTCTAACTTTTCTGGAGTCGGCTCTAACTCGAAACACTTTAATTCGTTAATTCTGGAGTCGTCTCTGACTTTTCTGGGGTCGACAAGAAACTTTTCTGGAGTCGACTCTAACAGACCCGGAGTCGACTCTAAGTCGGGCCAAAAAAATCAACGTTCTGTCTTTTCTGTTGGAGTCGGCTCTAACAGTCTCGGAGTCGACTCTAACTTCCATGCCAGATACTGGAGTCGGCTCTGTGATTCTCGGAGTCGACTCTAATGTCTGCAATCTTACCTAGACATTAGATTCGATCCAGAACAAGATTTAACTCCTGATTTTGAACATTCAATCGACTTATAATCTGAAAAACTTAATCAAAATCATTAGAGCCTTCAATTGTTATACTCAAATTGTTTTGTTAATCATCAAAATCATCAATTGGGTCAACACCAATAGTTGTGATCGATCCAAGCCCTGATCCCGATCGGCCATGATCAATCTCAGACCATGACGATCGGTCCGATCACCGACGAATCAAAGGTTCCGATCGATCCAAGCCCTGATCCCGATCAGCCACGGTGGATCTCGAACCGCGGCGATCGGTCCGATCACCGACGATCCGATGGTTGCGATCGATCCCAGCCCTGATCCCGATCGGCCACGACCGATCTCGGACTGCGGCGATCGGTCCGATCGCCGACGATCCGATGGTTGCGATCGATCAAAGCCCTGATTCCAATCGACCACGACGAATCTCGGACCGCGGCGATCATTCTGATCGCCGATGATTCGATGGTTGCGATCGATCCAAGCCCTGATCCTGATCGACCATGACCGATCTCGAACCGCGGTGATTGGTCCGATCGCCGACGATCCGACGGTTACGATCGATCAAAGCCCTGATCCTGATCGGCCACGATCGATCTCAAACCACGGCGATCGGTCCGATCGCAGACGATCCGACGGTTGCGATCGATCCAAGCCCTGATCCTGATCGGCCATGATCGATCTCGGATAGCAGCGATTGGTCGATCACCGACGATCCGACGGTTGCGATCGATCCAAGCCCTAATCTAGATCGGCCATGACCGATCTCGGACCGCGGCGATCGGTCCGATCGCCGACGATCCGATGGTTGCGTTCGATCCAAGCCCTGATCCCGATCAGCCACGACCGATCTCGGACAGCGGCGATCCGTCCGATCACCGACAATCCAATGGTTGCGATCGATCCAAGCCCTAATCCCGATCGGCCATGACCAATCTCGGACCGCGGTGATCGGTCCGATCGCCGATGATTCGACGGTTGCGTTCGATCCAAGCCCTGATCCTGATCGCCCATGACTGATCTCGGATCGCAGCGATCGGTCCGATCGCTGACGAATCAAAGGTTTCGATCGATCCAAGCCCTGATCCCGATCGACCACGGCCGATCTCGGACCGCAGCGATCGGTCCGATCGCCGATGATCCGATGGTTGCAATCGATCCCAGCCCTGATCTCGATCGGCCACGACCGGTCTTGGACTGCGGCAATCGGTCCGATCGCCGACGATCCGACGATTGCGATTGATCAAAGCCCTGATTCCGATCGGCCATGACTAATCTCGGACCGCGGCGATCGTTACGATCGCCGACGATTCGACGGTTGCGATCGATCCAAGCCCTGATCCCGATCGACCACGATCGATCTCGAACTGCGCGATCGGTCCGATCACCGACGATCCGACGGTTACGATCGATCAAGCCCTGATCCCAATCGGCCACGATTGATCTTGGACCGCGGCGATCGGACCGATCACCGATGATCCAACGTTTGCGATCGATCCAAGCCCTGATCAATCCCGATCGGCCACGACCGATCTCGGACCACTGCGATCGGTTCGATCGCCGACGATCCGACGATTGCGATCGATCCAAGCCCTGATCCGATCGGCCACGACCGATCTTGGACCGCGTCGATCAATCCGATCACCGACGATCCAATGGTTCCGATCGATCCAAGCCCTGATCCCGATCGGCCACGGCCGATCTCGAACCACGATGATCGATCCGATCACCGACGATCCGACGGTTGCGATCAATCCAAGCCCTAATCCCGATCGGGCACGACTGATCTCGGACCGCAGCGATCGGTCCAATCGCCGATGATCCAACGATTGCGATCGATCCAAGCCCTGATCCCGATCGGCCATGACCGATCTCGGACAGTGGCGATCGGTCGGATCGCCGACGATCCGATGATTGCGATCGATCCAAGCCCTCATCCTGATCGGCCACGGTTGATCTCGGACCGCGGCGATCGTTCCAATCGTCGATGATCCGACGGTTGCGATCGATCCAAGCCTTGATCCTGATCGGCCACGACTGCTCTCAGACCGCGGCGATCGATCCGGTCATAGATGATCTGACGGTTGCGATCGATCCAAGCCCTGATCCTGATCGGTCACGACCGATCTCTAACAGCAGCGATCGGTCCGATCACCGATGATCCGACGGTTGCGATCGATCCGATCACCGATGATCTGACGGTTGCGATCGATCCAAGCCCTAATCCTGATCGGCCATTACCAATCTCGGACCGCGGCGATCGGTCCGATTGTCGACGATCCGATGGTTGCATTCGATCCAAGCCCTGATCCCGATCGGCCATGACCGATCTCGGACCGCGGCGATCGGTCCGATCGTCGATGATCCGACAGTTGTGATCAATCCAAGCCCTGATCCCGATCGGTCATGACCGATCTCGGACCACGACGATCAGTCCGATCACTGACGAATCGAAGGTTCCGATCGATCCAAGCCCTGATCCCGATCGGCCATGGCCGATCTCGGACCGCAGCGATCGGTCTGATCACCGACAATCCGATGGTTGCGATCGATCCCAGCCCTTATCCCGATCGGCCATGACCGATCTCGGACTGCGGCGATCGGTCCGATCACCGACGATCTGACGGTTACGATCGATCAAAGCCCTGATTCCGATTGGCCACGACCAATCTCGGACCGCGGAGATCGTTCCGATCGCCAATGATTCGACAGTTGCGATCGATCCAAGCCCTGATCCTGATCGACCATGACCGATCTCGGACCGCGGCGATCGGTCCGATCACCGACGATCCGACAGTTGCGATCGATCAAAGCCTTGATCCCGATCGGCCACGATCGATCTCGGACCACGAAAATCAGACCGATCGCCGATGATCCGACGTTTGCGATCGATCCAAGCCCTGATCGATCCCGATCGACCACGACCGATCTCGAACCACTGCGATCGGTTCGATCGCCGACGATCCGACGGTTGCGATCGATCCAAGCCCTGTTCCCGATCGGCCACGACCGATCTCGCACCACGGCGATCGGTCTGATCGATGACGATCTGATGGTTGCGATCGATCCAAGCCCTGATCCCAATCGGCCACGACCGATCTCGGACCGCGGCGATCGGTCCGATCGCCGATGATCCGATGGTTGCGATCGATCCAAGCCCTAATCCCGATCGACCATGACCGATCTCGGACCGCGGTGATCGTTCCGATCACCGACGATTCGACGACAGTTGCGATCGATCCAAGCCCTAATCCCGATCGGCCATGACCGATCTCGAAGCACGGCTATCGGTCCGACCACCAATGATCCGACCGTTGCAATCGATCAAAGCCCTGATCTCGATCGGCCACGCCGATCTCGAACAACGGCGATCGATCCGATCGCCGACGATCCGATGGTTGCGATCAATCCAAGCCCTAATCTCGATCGGCATGACTGATCTCGGACCGCAGCGATCGGTCCAATCGCCGACGATCCAACGGTTGCGATCGATCCAAGCCCTGATCCCGATCGGCCACGACCGATCTCAGACAGCGGCGATCGGTCCGATCGCCGATGATCCGACGGTTGCGATCGATCCAAGCCCTCATCCTGATCGGCCACGGTCGATCTCGGACCGCGGCGATCGTTCCAATCATCGACGATTCGACGGTTGTGATCGATCCAAGTCTTGATCCCGATCGGCCACGATCGCTCTCAGATCGCGGCGATCGATCCGATCACAGATGATCTGACGGTTGCGATCGATCCAAGCCCTAATCCTGATCGGTCATGACCGATCTCGAATAGTAGCGATCGGTCCGATCACCGACGATCCGACGGTTGCGATCGATCCAAGCCCTAATCCCGATCGGCCACGACCGATCTTGGACCGCGGCGATCGGTCCGATCGTCGACGATCCGATGGTTGCGTTCGATCCAAGCCCTGATCCCGATCGGCCATGACCGATCTCGGACCACGGCGATCGGTCCGATCGCCGATGATCCGAGTTGCGATCGATCCAAGCCCTGATCCCGATCGGTCATGACCGATCTCGGACCACGACGATCGTCGGATCGCTGACAAATCGAAGGTTCCGATCGATCCAAGCCCTGATCCCGATCGGCCATGTCCGATCTCGGACCGCAACGATTGGTCCGATCATCGACGATCCAATGGTTGCGATCGATCCCAGCCCTTATCCCGATTGGCACCAATCTCGGACTACGGTGATCGGTCCGATCACCGACGATCTGACGGTTGCGATCGATCAAGCCCTGATTCCGATCGGCCACAACCAATCTCGGACCGCGGAGATCGTTCCGATCGCCAATGATTCGACGTTGCGATCGATCCAAGCCCTGATCCTGATCGACCATGACCGATCTCGGACCACGGCGATCGGTCCGATCGCCGATGATCCGACGGTTGCGATCGATCAAAGCCCTGATCCCGATCGGCCACGATCGATCTCGAACCACGGCGATCGGACCGATCGCCGATGATCTGATGTTTGCGATCGGTCCAAGCCCTGATCGATCCCCAATGGCCATGACCGATCTCGGACCACTGCAATCGGTTCGATCGCCGACGATCTGACGGTTGCGATCGATCCAAGCCCTATTCCTGATCAGCCACGACCAATCTCGGACCACGGAATCGGTCCGATCGATGACGATCCGATGGTTGCGATCGATCCAAGCCCTGATCCCAATCGGCCATGACCGATCTCGGACCGCGGTGTCCGATCGCCGACGATCCGATGGTTGCGATCAATCCAAGCCCTGATCCCGATCGGACCACGACCGATCTTGGACTGCGCGATCGGTCCGATCATCGACGATCCGACGGTTGCGATCGATCCAAGCCCTGATCCCGATCGGCCACGATCGATCCGATTCGATGACCAATCGAGCGATCGACGTGCCGCTTGCCGATCCCGATCCGACGGTCCGATGCGATCGATCGATCCAAGCCCTGATCCTGATCGGCCGATCGGCCACGACCGACGATCCTACGATTCGATCGATCCAAGCCCTGATCTCGATCGGCCATGACCGATCTCGGCAATGGTCAATTGCCCGATCCGATGCGATCGATCCAAGCACTGATCCTGATGACCGATCGAACCGCGGCGATGATCACCGATGATCCGACCTCGATCCAAGCCCGATCTCGATCGACCATGACCGATCTCGAACCACGGAGACGATCGCCGATGATCGATGGTTGCGATCGATCCAAGCCCTGATCCGATCTTGGACTGCACGACGATCCGACGTTGCGATCGATCCAAGCCCTGATCCGATCGGCCACGACCGATCTTGACCATGGCGATCGGTCCGATCGCCGACGATCCGACGGATTGATCGATCGATCCAAGCCCTGATCGGTTGATCGCCGACGATCAGCCATCCAAGACCGATCTTGAACCATGGGACCGCCGGATCCGATTGCGATCGATCCAAGCCCTGATCCCAATCGATCCGACGGATCCTCCGACGTTGCGATCGATCCAAGCCCTGATCTCGATCGGCCACGACCGATCTCGGACCGTGGCGATCGTTCCGATTGCCGATGATTGATGGTTGCGATCGATCCAAGCCCTGATCCCGATTGGCCACGATCGATCTCAAGCCACGGCGATCGGTCCGATCACCGACGATCCGACGGTTGCGATCGATCAAAGCCCTGATCTCGATCGGCCACGACCGATCTCGGATCGCGGTGATCGGTCCGATTGCCGATGATCCGACGTTTGTGATCGATCCAAGCCCTGATCGATCCCGATCGGCCATGACCGATCTTGGACCGCGGCGATCGATTCGATCGCCGACGATCCAATGGTTACGATCGATACAAGCCCTGATCTCGATCGGCCATGACCGATCTTGGACCACGGCGAACGGTCCGATCGCCGACGATCCGACGGTTGCGATCGATCCAAACCCTGATCCCGATCAGCCACGACCGATCTAGGACCGCAGCGATTGGTCCGATCGCCGATGATCCGACGGTTGCGATCGTTCCAAGCCCTGATCTCGATCGACCATGACCTATCTCGGAACGCGGCGGTCGGTCCAATCGCCGACGATCCAATGGTTGCGATCGATCCAAGCATTGATCCCGATTGGCCACGACCGATCTCAAACCATGGTGATCGGTCCGATCACCGACGATCCGACGGTTGCGATCGATCAAAGCCCTGATCCCGATCGGCCACGACCGATCTCGGACCACGGCGATTGGTCCGATCGCCGACGATCCGACGGTTGCGATCGATCCAAGCCCTGATCCCAATCAGCCACGACCGATCTCAGACCGTGACGATCGGTCTGATCGCTGACGATCTGATGGTTGTGATCGATCCAAGCCCTGATCCCGATCGGCCACGACCGATCTCGGACCGCGGTGATCGTTCCGATCGCCGACGATTCGATGGTTGCGATCGATCCAAGCCCTAATCCCGATCGGCCCCGACCGATCTCGGACCATGGCGATCGGTCCGATCGCCGATGATTCGAGCATTGCGATCGATCAAAGCCCTGATCCAGATCGGCCACGACCGATCTCGGACCGCGGTGATAGGTCCGATCGCCGATGATCCGATGTTTGCGATCGATCCAAGCCCTAATCGATCCCGATCGGCCACGATCGATCTCGGACCCCTGCGATCGATTCGATCGCCAACGATCCGACGGCTGCGATCGATCCAAGCCCTAATCCCGATCGGCCATGACCGATCTCGGACCGCGGCGATCGATCCGATTGCCGATGATCCGACAGTTTCGATCGATCCAAGCCCTGATCCCGATCGGCTATGACCGATCTTGGACCGTAGCGATCGGTCCAATCGCCGACTATCCAACGGTTGTGATCGATCCAAGCCCTGATCCCGATCGGCAATGACCGATCTTGGACTGCGGTGATCGGTTTGTTCGGCGACGATCTGACGGTTGCAATCAATCCAAGCCCTGATCCCGATCGGCCACGACCGATCTTGGACCGCAGCGATCGGTCCGATCGCCGACGATCCGACGGTTGCGATCGATCCAAGCCCTGATCTCGATCGGCCACGACCGATCTCGGACCGCGGCGATCGGTTTGATCCCCGATGATCCGATAGTTGCGATCGATCCAAGCCCTAATCCTGATCGGCCACGACGGATCTTGAATCGCGATGATCGGTCCGATCGGCGATGATCCGACAGTTGCAATCGATCCAAGCCCTGATCCCGATCGGCCATGACCGATCTTGGACTGCGGCGATCATCCGATCGCCGACTATCCGATGGTTGCGATCGATCCAAGCCTTGATCCCGATCGGCCACGATCGATCTCGAACAGTGGCGGTCGGTCCGATCCCCGACGATCCGATGGTTGCGATCGATCCAAGCCCTGATCCCGATCGGCCACGATCGATCTCGAACCGCGGCGATCGGTTCGATCGCCGACGATCCGACGGTTGCGATCGATCCAAGCTCTGATCCCGATAGGCCATGACCGATCTCGAATCGCGATGATCGGTCCGATCATCGACGATCTGACGGTTAAGATCGATCGAAGCCCTGATCCCAATCAGCCACGACCGATCTCGGACCGCGGCGATCGGTCCGATCGCCGATGATCCGATGGTTGCAATCGATCCAAGCCCTAATCCCAATCAGCTAAGACAAATCTCGGACCGCGGCGATCGGTTCGATCACCGACGATCCGACGGTTGCGATCGATCCAAGCCCTGATCCCGATCGGCCATGGCCGATCTCGGACCGCGGCGATCGATTTGATCACCGACGAACCGACGGTTGCGATCGATTTAAGCCCTAATCCCGATCGGACACGACCGATCTCGGACCGCTGCGATCGGTCCGATCACCGACTATCCGACGGTTGTGATCGATCCAAGCCCTGATCCCGATCGGCCACGACCGATCTCGGACCACGGCGATCGGTCCGATCGTCGACTATCCGACGGTTGCAATGGATCCAAGCCCTGATCTCGATCGGCCACGACCGATCTTGGACAGCGGTGGTCGGTCCGATCGCCGACGATCCGACGGTTGTGATCGATCCAAGCCCTGATCCTGATCGGCCACGACCGATCTCGAACCGTGGCAATCGGTTTAATCGCCGATGATCCGACGGTTGCGATCGATCCAAGCTCTGATCCCGATCGGCCATGATCGATCTCGGACCGCGGCGATTGGTCGATCACCGATGATCCGATGGTTGCGATCGATCGAAGCCCTGATCCCAATCAGCCATGACCGATCTCGGACCGCGGCGATCGGTCCGATCGCCGATGATCCGATGGTTGCGATCGATGCAAGCCCTGATCCCGATCAGCCATGACGGATCTCGAACCGCGACTATCGGTTCGATCACCGACGATCCGACGATTGCGATCGATCTAAGCCCTGATCCCGATCGGCCAGGACCGATCTCGGACCATGATGATCGGTCCGATCACTGACGAATCGAAGGTTCCGATCGATCCAAGCCCTGATCACGATCGGCCATGGCCGATCTCGGACTGCGGTGATCGGTCCGATCGCCGACGATCCGATGGTTGCGATCGATCCCAGCCTTGATCCCGATCGGCCACGACCGATCTCGGACTGTGGCGATGGTCCGATTGCCGATGATTCGATGGTTGCGATCGATCAAAGCCATGATTCCGATCGGCCACGACCAATATCGGACAGCGGCGATCGTTCTGATCACCGACGATTCGACGGTTGCGATCGATCCAAGTCCTGATCCTGATCGACCACGACCGATCTCGGACCACGGCGATCGATCCAATCACCGACGATCCAACGGTTGCGATCGATCAAAGCCCTGATCCCGATCGGCCATGATCGATCTCGGACCACGGCGATCGATCCGATCGCAGAGGATCCGACGATTGCAATCGATCCAAGCCCTGATCCCGATTGGCCACGACCGATCTCGGACAGCAGCGATCGGTCCGATCACCGACGATCCGACGGTTGCGATCGATCCAAGCCCTAATCCTGATCGACCACGACCGATCTTGGACAGCGGCGATCGGTCCGATCGCCGATGATCCGATGGTTGCGATCGATCCCAGCCCTGATCCCAATCGGCTACGACCGATCTCGGACTGCGATCGGTCCGATCACCGACGATCCGACGGTTGCGATCAATCAAAGCCCTGATTCCGATCGGCCATGACTAATCTTGGACCATGGCGATCATTCCGATCGCCGACGATTCAATGGTTGCGATCGATCCAAGCCTTGATCCCGATCGACCATGATCGATCTCGGACTGCGGCGATCGAACTAATCGCCGACGATCTGACGGTTGCGATCGATCAAAGCCCTGATCCCGATCGGCCATGATTGATCTCGGACCGCGGCGATCGGACCGATCGCCGATGATCGAACGTTTGCGATCGATCCAAGCCCTGATCGATCTCGATCGGCCACGACCAATCTCGGACCACTGCGATCGGTTTGATTGCCGATGATCCGACGGTTGCGATCGATCCAAGCCCTGATCACGATCGGCCACGACCGATCTCGGACCGCGGCGATCTATCCGATCGCCGATGATACAATGGTTCCGATCAATCCAAGCCCTGATCCCGATCGGCCATGACCGATCTTGGACCATGGTGATCGGTCCGATCGCTGACGATCTAACGGTTGCGATCGATCCAAGCCCTAATCCCGATCGGGCATGACCAATCTCGAACCACGGCGATCGGTCCGATCGCCGATGATCCAACGGTTGCGATCGATCCAAGCCCTGATCCTGAACGGCCACGACCGATCTCGGACCGCGGCGATCATTCCAATCGCTGACGATCCGATGGTTGCGATCGATCCAAGCCTTGATCCCGATCGGCCACGACCGATCTCGGACCGCGGCGATCGGTCTGATCGCGACGATCCGACAGTTGCGATTGATCCAAGCCCTGATCCCGATCGGCCACGATCGATCTCGGACAGCGGGGATCGATCCGATCAGTGATGATCCGACGGTTGCGATCGATCCAAGCCCTAATCCCGATCGACCACGATCGATCTCGGACAGCGGCGATCGGTCCGATCAGTGATGATCCGACGGTTGCGATCGATCCAAGCCCTAATCCCGATCGACCACGATCGATCTTGGACCGCGGCGATCGGTCCGATCGCCGACGATCTGACGATTGCGTTCGATCCAAGCCCTTATCCCGATCGGCCACGACCGATCTCGGACCGCGGCGATCGGTCTGATCGCCGATGATCCGACAGTTGCGATCGATCCAAGCCTGATCCCGATCGGCCATGACCGATCTTGGACCACGATGATCGGTCCGATCACCGATGAATCGAAGGTTCCGATCGATCCAAGTCATGATCTCGATAGACCACGACCGATCTCGGACCGCAGTGATCGGTCTGATCGCCGACGATCCGATGGTTGCAATTGATCCCAGCCCTGATCCTGATCGGCCATGACCGATGTCAGACTGCGGCGATCGGTTCGATCGCCGAGGATCCGACGGTTGCGATCGATCAAAGCCCTGATTCTGATCGGCCACGACCAATCTCAGACCGCGGAGATCGTTTTGATCGCCGATGATTCGACGGTTGCGATCGATCCAAGCCCTAATCTTGATCGACCATGACCGATCTCGGACCGCGGCGATCATTCCGATCGCGGACGATCCGACGGTTGCGATCGATCAAAGCCTTGATCCCGATCAATGATCGATCTCAGACCGCAACGATCGGACCGATCACCGATGATCCGATGTTTGCGATCGATCCAAGCCCTGATCGATCCCGATCGGCCACGATCGATCTCGGACCACTGCGATCGGTTCGATCACCGACGATCCGATGGTTGCGATCGATTCAAGCCTGTTCCCGATCGGCCATGACCGATCTCGGACGATGGCGATCGGTCCCATCGCCGACGATCCGATGGTTGTGATTGATCCAAACCCTGATCCCAATCGGCCACGATCGATCTCGGACTGCGGCGATCGGTCCGATCGCCAACAATCCGATGGTTGCAATCGATCTAAGCCCTGATCCTGATCGACCACGACCGATCTCAGACCACGGCGATCATTCTGATCGCCGACGATTCAACGGTTGCGATCGATCCAAGCCCTGATCCGATCGGCCATGACCGATCTCGGACCACGGCGATCGGTCCGATCGTCGATGATCCGACCGTTGCGATCGATCAAAGCCCTGATCTCCGATCGGCCACGACCGATCTCGGACCGTGGCGATATGTCCGATCGCCGACGATCCGATGTTTATGATCGATCAAGCCCTGATCGATCCCGATCGGCCATGACCGATCTCGGACCGCGCGATCGGTTTGATCATCGACGATCCGATGGTTGCGATCGATACAAGCCCTGATCCCGATCGGCCACGACCGATCTTTGACCGTGGCGATCGGTCCGATCGCCGATGATCCGACAGTTGCGATCGATCCAAGCCCTGATCCTGATCGGCCATGACCAATCTTGGACCATGGCAATCGGTCTGATCACCGACGATCCAACGGTTGTGATCAACCTAGCCCTGATCTCGATCGGCCATGACCGATCTCAAACCGCGGCGGTGGTCCAATCGCGGAAGATCTGATGGTTGCGATTGATCCAAGCACTGATCCTGATCGACACGACGATCTCGGACCGCGATGATCGGTCCGATCACCGATGATCCGACGGTTGCGATCGATCCATGCCCCGATCCCGATCGGACACGACCAATCTCGAACCGCAGCGATCGGTCTGCTTGCCGACGATACGATGGTTGCGATCGATCAAAGCCTGATCCCGATCGGCCACGATCGATCTCGAATCGCGGCGATTGGATCGATCACCGATGATCCGACGTTTGCGATCGATCCAAGCCCTGATCGATCCTGATCGGCCACGACCGATCTCGGACCACTGCGATCGGTTCGATTGCCGACGATCCGACGGTTGCGATCGATCCAAGCCCTGTTCCCGATCGGCCATGACCGATCTTGGACCACGGCGATCGATCCATCGCCGATGATCCGATGGTTGCGATCGATCCAAGCCCTGATCCCAATCAACCACGACCGATCTCGGACTACGGCGATCGGTCCGATCGCCGACGATCCAATGGTTGCGATCGATCCAAGCCCTGATCTCGATCGGCCACGACCAATCTCGGACCGCGGCGATCGTTCCGATCGCTGATGATTCGATGGTTGCAATCGATCCAAGCCCTGATCCCGATTGGCCATGATGATCTTGGACCACGGCGATCGGTCCAATCGCCGACGATCCGACGGTTGCGATCGATCAAAGCCCTGATCCCGATCGGCCACGACCGATCTCGGACGCGGCGATAGGTCCGATCACCGACGATCCGATGTTTGTGATCGATCCAAGCCTGATGATCCCGATCGGCCACGACCGATCTCGGACCGCGGTGATCGGTTCGATCACCGATGATCCGACGGTTGCGATCGATACAAGCCCTGATCCCGATCGGCCATGACCGATCTTTGACAGCGGCGATCGGTCCGATCGCCGACGATCCGACAGTTGCGATCGATCCAAGCCCTGATCCTGATCGGCCACGACCAATCTCGAACCACGGCGATCGGTCTGATCACCGACGATCCGATGGTTGCGATCGATCGAAGACCTGATCTCGATCGGCCATGACCGATCTTGAACCACAGCAGTGTTCCAATCGCCGATGATCCGATGGTTGCGATCGATCCAAGCACTGATCCTGATCGACCACGACCGATCTTGGACTGCAGCGATCGGTTCGATCACCGACGGTCCGACGGTTGCGATCGATCCAAGCCCTGATCCCGATCGGCCATGACCAATCTCGAACCGCAGCGATCGGTCTACTTGCTGACGATCCGACGGTTGCGATCGATCAAAGCCCTGATCCCGATCGGCCACGATCGATCTCGGACCGCGGTGATCGGACCGATCACCGATGATCCGACGTTTGCGATAGATCCAAGCCCTGATCGATCCCGATCGGCCACGACCGATCTCGGACAACTGCGATCGGTCCCGATCGCCGATGATCCAATGGTTTGCGATCGATCCAAGCCCTGATCCCGATCGGCCACGACCAATCTTGGACCGCGGCGATCGTTCCGATCGCCGATGATTCGACGGTTATGATCGATCCAAGCCCTGATCCCGATCGGCCATGACCGATTTCGGACCCATGGCGATCGATCCATCGTTGATGATCTGACCGTTGCGATCGATCAAAGCCCTGATCCCGATCGGCCACGACCGATCTCGGACCGCGGCGATTGGTCCGATCGTCGACGATCTGATGTTTTGATCGATCCAAGCCCTCGATCCGATCGGCCATGACGATCTTGGACGCGGCGATCGTTCAATCACCGATGATCAACGGTTGCGATCGATACAAGCCCTGATCCCGATCGGCCCACGACCGATCTTTGACCACGGCGATCGGTCCGATCGCCGATGATCGAACAGTTGCGATCGATCCAAGCCCTAATCCTGATCGGCCATGACCAATCTCGAACCACGGCGATCGGTCTGATATCGACGATCCGACGGTTGTGATCGATCGAAGCCCTAATCTCGATCGGCCCATGACCGATCTTGAACCGCGGCGGTGTTCCAATCACCGATGATCCGATGGTTGCGATCGATCCAAGCACTGATCCTGATCGAACCAAACCATCTCGAACTGCGGCGATCGGTCCGATCACCGACGATCCGATGGTTGCGATCGATCCAAGCCCTGATCCCGATCGGCCATGACCAATCTCGAACCGCAGCGATCGGTCTACTTGCCGACGATCCGATGGTTGCGATCGATCAAAGCCCTGATCCCGATCAGCCACGATCAATCTCGGACTGCGGCGA